>CATIWJ010121522.1:0-18945 GCA_949640765.1 Croton laevigatus | reverse complement strand
AGAAACATCAATTTTGGTTGATGAATTTAGATTGAAAAATTGTTTATGACATTGCCGACCTAATCTAACCTCTTTTCAAATCAGTATGAGAAGTTCGTAATAGTTCTGTCCTTTTTTTTGTATATTTTTTGTTACGAATTATTGAATTTGGTGGATTTAATTGATTATTTGTTACCATCAAATAAGTGCTCACCGCTTTCCGTCAACCAAATCAAAATTTGGTTTTGATTTTGCTCCTCCATAGATTTTACTCCTCGGTCTAGAGGTGGTGGTCATGGTGGTGGCGGAGTTTATGGAGGTGGCGGAGGTGGACATGGCGGTGGTTGAGTCGGTGTGGTTGAGGATGAAGAAGATGAAGAAATTTTTTATTGAAAATAAGAAAATAAATAATTAATAAATTAATTTCAAAACTAATCCTTTAATTTTTTAATTTTTTCAAAAGATCCCATAAAAATTACATTTTGATACTTCAACCGTTATTTTAACAAAAAAAACAGACAAAAGGAGGAAAATGTCAACGGAAATATAAAATGGGGAGTTTTTTGTCAGGAAAAAAAAAACAGGGAGAAAAATGTAAAAATAGGTAAAATATAGAGAGAAAATTGTAAATTTCCCAAAATTAAACCTCATAAATATACCATTAATTAATTATAAATACCCAAACTACCCATAAAAAATACATGCTCCCTGTTTTACGATGGAAGACACAATTTTGCCTCTACAAATCCCTAATCATTTAAACTCCACCACCACAACCCTATTGCCTTCATTTTCTTTTCTTCCTCCTCCTCTTCCGCCATCGGCAGCTTCCTCCTTTTCCAATATGTGCTTCTAATCTTGTGGTAATGAATACAATTTCTTTGATGCATGAAGCCAAATCGAGGTAAAGATTTAGTATATCCGAATGTCTGCAGAGCTGATGATTTCAACTTTCACCCTCTCTGAATGTATACGGAACTGATGATTTCATTCAATTTTAGTGTTAAAGGTGCAAGAAAAGACGTTGAAATTATTTTCAGCTCATGCGTCTTTTTTCTACCAATTTCTCTATTTCTTTCTTATTTTGATTCTGTTATATCTATTATGAGCCTACTTTTTCCTCAGATTCTGCTTCAGTTAAGGTTATGTTTTTGAATATGTGGTGATTTCTCTATCAAGGTTGAGCTACTACAAAGAGGCTATGATGATTTTAATTTGTTTAGTTGTTTAGATTTCTTTTTTTTTCTTTTTTTAATCGAATCTCCCTTGTAATGTGAATCTAATTTTGATTTTTTTCAATTATAAGACACAAAGGAGAAGATGAAAATATATTTTCACATGGTTCTTTTATTTCTTGAAGGTTGTTTTATTTTTTTATGTTGCAAATTGATTTTTTTCCCAGATTTTTCTTTCTTTTTACAATTTATGCTAGAAAATAAGAGAAAATAAATTTATATATTGGTGGTTGGTGGCATAAATTTATATACCGATGGCTAGAAGGAAATAAGAGGGCTTGAGTTTATATATCGATGTATGGTGGTTGGTAGGGGAAGTAAAAAAAAGAAAATAAATTTATTTTCCGGCTTTCAACGGCTGGCAATGGTAGCGGTTGAAAGGAAATAAAAAAAAATAAATTTATTTTCTAGCTACTGGTGGTGGCAGTTGCCGGTGACCTTCGGCGGTGGTGCTAAGGTAGGAGGTACTTGAGGAAATAAATTTATATATTATCGTCTGATATAGAAAATAAAAATTAATAATAAATGTAACTAAGGGCATATTTGTAAAAAGAAAAAAAATACTATTTACCTAATTAAAATATAAAAATTGCTATTTACTAAAACAAAACTAAAAAAATTACGACAACAACTAAAAAAATTGCGACAACTACTATAATTTCATGTTTTCACTTACTTTCAGGCCCGGCCTTTGACCGGTGCAACCAGTGCAGTCGCACAGGGCCCCAAATGAAAAAAAAAATCAGAATATAGACTGCCGGAAGTTGCAGCGGCAGTCGGCGTGGGAAGAGAAAGAAAGACGACGACGGAAATTGGGAAAATGATGAAGGAAAGAAAGAAGATTAAAGGAAAGAAAGAATGAAGGGAAGGAAAACTTAGCTTTAATGAAACGGTGCGCATATGTTTTAGTTTTTTTTTTAACAACCAAACGGGTCGTGTTTCTTATAACAGAAAAAAAAATTATAAAAATTAAAGAAAGAACGGAACGGAAACAAAGAAACGAAGCAAAGCTTCGAAAGAAATAAACAGAAGGAAGAAAGAAAGAAGCGTCAGTGCCTGTGCCACTGCCCTCCATCCGTCGCCGCTGCCGCGTCTGCCACCGTCGATCGCACAAGGCCCTAGATTTATAACTTGTACAGGGCCCCTAATATCTCAGAGCCGGAGCTGCTTACTTTGATGATTAGAGTAATATACAAAGACTTAACGAGTAGATTAAGAGAGGGGTCCAATTTTTAGATCCCATAAAAAATCTTGTAAAAATGGCCTACCTTTTTAAAGCCCAAAAAATATTGTAAGCAAAAATTCGAATCTAGGACAATGAATTCTTAACAAGAGGTAGTTTCCATTGAGCTACATTCAAAATTTGGTGTATATATATATATATATATATATATATATGGATCACTCCATCTAAATCAAGACAAAGACAGCTCTAGCATGTTTGGATCACTCCATCTAAATCAAGACAAAGACAACTCCAGCATGTTTATTAGCAATGGGTTCAATAAAACATGTAAATTTGGTGTCAATGAAGGTGCAGCAAAAATCAATCTTAAGACTTCTCCGAGATCTTTATATCCTATAATTTTTGTTTTCTTCATATCCTACAAACTTCGTATTAAATATGATGAACAACATGCTACTCATGTCATTGGCACTTTAGTATTACTATTATTTTTAAGTCAAAAATCAATTTCCGTGCACTTAAGTTCTTCATGGACACTTAAGTTGGCAAGCCCCACCCGCAACTTTCACGAGTCCATCGTGATACCACGTGGCTTTCTATTCCACTTTAGTACTCATCGCCAATGCACCTTTACGTCTCCTAATTTTTTTTTTTGACGATACGTCTCCTAATTAACTGCATAAAAGTAGCATTTAAAATATACTAAAATGAAATATACGTGGACCAATAAAATTGGAAGATAATGTAAATTTAGTTGCAGCCACGTAATCAAGTGGACCCCACAACCTACCACGTCACATGATTAACATCTTATGTTGTCATAATCTTCCCCAATGATCCGTTTTGCTTCAGATCTCTTATAAAATTTCATAAAAAATTATTGATAAGCTTATCTTCTTCACAGATTCCATTAGTGTTATTTGCTTTTCATGCACTGATCAGTGATCACAATTCCACCATTTCTTTACTAATTGCTCTCTGCTACCTCTCGCTTTCTCTCTGACAAGTGACAAGGAATCAAATTTTACTGAATATACCTCAATTAATAAAGAAATAATCCTTTTCCTTTTTGAATGATCTTGTAAAAAGGTAACCATCATCGTTTAATCCTGCATGCATTTTACAAAAAATTAATATCTCATTTGTTTGTGATTTGATCATTATTGATACTTATTTGTTCATTATTGATACTTAGTGAGATTTGCATATTCTTATTCTTGTGATTAATCTAGGATTCCGTTTTGTTGTTTGTATATTGTCGGATTCATGCAATTTTCACTGGAATTATAAATTAATTTGTGTTTAATTGATTTCGAATTACAGATAAGGACTGAGTACTATAATTAAAATAGTAGATGGTATTTCTTATTATAAATTTATAACTAATTGCGTGTCAGTTCGTTTGCACTTCATTTTTAATAAGCTTTTATCTTGTCTGTTGCGATTAAAATGGATAATTATAAAATCATTATCAATAATTCAATATTATTAGTGTGTGCGTTTGGTTTTATTTTATTCAATTCAATCTTTTCTGTTTACTCTGCATTGTGTTAAAATCTTAATTTAATGATTACCGGTTTATCACCTGATTTCATGATTGTTTGAATTCGAGTTCATAATTTTATTGTAAAATAGGTAATTGAAGGTACAAAATGCTTGGGAATGGAGTTGTTGGGATTCTTGCAGAGTCTGTAAACAAGTGGGAAAGAAGGGCGCCTCTGACCCCATCTCACTGTGCTCGGCTTCTACACAGTGGCAAGGATAAAACTGGGGTAGCTCGCATAATTGTGCAGCCTTCTACCAAGAGAATACACCATGACGCAATGTATGAAGATGTTGGTTGTGAAATATCAGAAGAATTATCTGAATGTGGCCTAATTCTCGGCATTAAACAACCAAAGGTGTTGCAAATTCTTAGTTCTCATCTTATGATTTTTTAGCTTGAAGCTTTAACAAGTTTGACCCTTCTTTTGTTCAGCTGGAGATGATCCTTCCTGATAGAGCGTATGCCTTCTTTTCACATACTCATAAGGCACAAAAAGAGAACATGCCTTTGCTTGATAAGGTGTATAATCTCCTCCTTATTCACAACTTTTCAGGTGGTGGAAATAAATTGATGATTTAGTTTTTCGCTTGGTCTGACTTTCCTTTGCTCTGTAGATCCTAGCTGAAAGGGTCTCATTGTATGATTATGAACTAATTGTTGGGGACCATGGCAAAAGGTTGCTTGCGTTTGGGAAATATGCTGGTAGAGCTGGATTTGTTGACTTCTTGCACGGTTTAGGACAGCGTAAGCTCCTTAGCTTATTATCATTTTGAAATTTTTTATTTTGGTTCATTATAACCCATGTGATTAATCATTTCGCTATTCTACTTGTTCGTTTCTTTTTCCTGATTATTTGTAAGAAAATGGTTTCTGAATTATATTTTGGTTCAGTTTTGGACCTAACAGAGCATGCATTTATATTTGTTTATTGTCCGATTTCACTTTATAATGTTGATATGAGCATTCTTCTGTTCCGTTGAAATATGCTGGCTGGAGAATATTCACCCAGGATTCTTTTAACATGCAATTTCAGGGTATCTAAGCCTGGGGTATTCAACACCATTTCTTTCATTGGGTTCACCTTACATGTATTCTTCCCTGGCTGCTGCCAAAGCTGCTGTAATCTCTGTGGCTGAAGAGATATCAACTTTAGGATTGCCATCAGGAATCTGTCCTGTAGTTTTCATATTCACTGGTTCCGGAAATGGTATAGTAACCAAAAATTTACATTCTGTTTTTCATGCATGAATTGTGTTCTTAAATAACTTCTCGTGTCCATATTCCTTTAAATAGCTTTTCATTTTCATCTTAACTGTATGGCTTGATTTTCTTGTATAAATTGACAATTTACAGAATGCAGTCTAACATGCATTGGATACTTTTCTTTTGTTTTCTTTCGTATAGTTTCTCAAGGTGCACAAGAGATTTTTAAGCTTCTTCCTCATACTTTTGTTGATCCAAGCAGACTTCCAGAACTATTTGCAAAAGTAAGTTTGTAAGCAGCACTCTTCCTGTATAGATAATATGAATGCAACAAAGCGATGTGTTAGTGAATGGGTCGGTAGTTAGTACTTCTAACCAACATAACAATGTGAATGCTCAGAATTCATAAGCTATAGGCCCCCAAACGCGATTTTGAATTCTTTCAATTAATCATTTGTTTTAATTTCTTTCTGTCATACATCAAAACAATTTATTATTCCCGTTCCTGCGCATTTGATTCTGCAACATTCTCTAGGCTCTGACATGACTTGCATTCTTTTATTTGCATAGGCCAAACCTTCAAAGACATCAAAGAGGGAATGTCAAGTATACGGCTGTGTTGTGACTAGCCAAGACATGGTTGAACACACGGATCCTTCGAAACCATTTGATAAAGTAAGCAATTTAATCAGACAAGCACATATCTATTTACTTGTCAAACTATGTCATATTTTTTGCCTGTGGCATGATTATCTTTTACGGCCTTGATAAACTCACCCTTTTGCTGACAATTTCCATTGCATTGGACTCTGTCTAACTGTACCTTGAAATCTAGACAAATTAGATAGGCTTTTAACCTTGCATACGTATGGTTGCTTGATAACCTAAAGTTTGCCAGTTATTTACTTCCCAAAATTTCAAGAATAGTTAAGAATTTTAAGTCTTTATTTTCAGTCAAAGTGATCTTATAGTTTTCAGTAACTTTTGAGACTGCAGTCATGTTAGAACAAATATACTAATACTGAGCATTTTGTTTGCATTTCAGGCTGATTATTATGCACATCCAGAACACTACAAACCAATTTTCCATGAAAAAATAGTCCCATATGCATCTGTTATTGGTACGTGATGCATTTTACATTTAATTTGTTTTCAGGCAACACATATGGAGGTCAGAAAACATCTCTCGTATCATTACACGAGAATTTGTACTGATACAGATCAGCATGCATTTTCCCATCATTGTTTGAATTTCTGTGATCATTTGGGGGACTGACAGTGTGCAGTTTTCTCTACTGTCACTGTGTAAATACTTTGCCATTTGATTGTAGCTTCAGGAGATACATGTTGCCTTAAAACTTTTAAAGCCAACTGCCTACCACATTTTGTCTTGTCGATGTTATCTCCAGAGAATTGGTTTTGTATTCAAATTGTTCATTTAGTTTGTTATGTATCAGTCAATTGCATGTACTGGGAGAAAAGATTTCCTCGGTTGTTGAGCACCCAGCAGCTTCAAGATCTAACAAGGAAAGGATGCCCACTTGTTGGAATTGCTGATATAACTTGCGATATTGGAGGTTCAATGGAGTTCATTAACGAAACAACTTCAATTGACTGTCCATTCTTCAGGTACAATTTGTAGCTTTTTATCCTTTCAACATAAAGCAACTGTTTTTCTGGTTTTATCTTATCCATATACTTTCTTGACCCTTTTGTTTCAAGGTTGCTCAAGCAAACACTTGTTTAGATTCATTAAAATGACAAATTGAGATACTCTGAAGGAGAAAATATGACAATTATGCATCAATCATTGTTTTAACTAAAATGCTTGTTTGAAGGAGAAAATATGACAATTATGCATCAATCATTGTTTTAACTAAAATGCTTGTTGTCAGGCATTATATCACTGTCCTGAATTTTGTTTGCAGAAATATACGGAACTGTTATCTGCCATTTGATTGATTATTTTCTGGTTGTCAGGTATGATCCCATAAATGATTCATACCATCATGACATGGATGGTAATGGTGTGATATGTTCTTCTGTTGACATTCTCCCTACAGAATTTGCAAAAGAGGTTTGTTATTCTGATCTGTGAATTCTTTTCATGATTACATCTGTTGACACTTAATACCATCTAATTAACATCTATGTTGATGTGAATCATACAATTCAATCATGGAAAGGCTTCTCAACATTTTGGAGACATACTATCCCAATTTATTGGCAGCCTGGTTTCTTCAACTGACATTACCAAGTTACCTTCACATCTAAGGAAAGCTTGCATAGCCCATGCAGGAGCACTTACCCCCATGTTTGAATACATTCCACGCATGCGAAATTCTGAACCAGAGTAATTTTCTATTTCCAGTCTGCATTTCTTTGCCTTTTCTTTGATGTTCTTTACATATATGTCAATAATCGCAAAGCCGATTGTACCTATACTATGAATCTGTAACTTCACCTGCTTTTTTATTTTACCAAGAATCCACCTTTTTTTATTCTACCAAGAATCCTAAGAGATGAAATGTTTACTTACAGTGGAGACAATGAGCTTTCACTAGTTGTACGCAGATATTATTGTTTATATAGGAACCTTATGTCCACCAATTATCAGTATCAAAATTCAAGAAAGTTAACACATTGTTTGGATAGGAAGGAAAATAGGGAGGACAGAAAATGCTAGTGGATCTTGCTTTGGATTTTCAAATTCCCTAGTTTGGGATGGATTGGAAAAAAGAGGAAGGAAATCTTAATTTCCTCACAAATTGGAAGGAAAATTTGAGAGAAAGATATAAATTGGATAAAATTCAAAATTTTCTCTCTAATTTTTCCTTTCAATCCAAACAAAATAAGTGGGGAAACAAGCAAAACGTAAATAGCTTAATTTTCCCTTCAAATTTTCCTTCCTCGCTCACTTTCCTTCATCTCCTTTTCTAGACACAGCATAATAGATATTTTCTCCCTCAGGAAGGATCATCTTAAGAGTCAATTATATTTAGATTGGATCAAACAAATATCTAGAAAGCTAAACTTTGCAGTTCGAGAAACCAATAATGAACATAGGGAGGGAAGGAAAAGGAAGGAATATCAGAGTTGGATATTTTTCATATTTACTTTTAACGGGCAAAATTTTTCCCAGCAACTTTGATTTATGAACCCAAGCTACTGAACCAGTTGATATTTGTGTTTTTTTTTTTAGCCTGTATCTAGTTATTGAACCAATGCATGTTGGAAATGCTCTCTTTTTATTAATAGGCATCTGCACCCTTTCTTAATTTGCAGGGACGTGGCAGATAATTCTGCAAATTCACACTTTAGAAAAAAGAAGTTCAGTATCTTGGTGAGTCTCTCTCAGTTTTGCTTATATATCTGTGTATTCCACTCCAGATAATATAAATTCGTGCAAACTACTCTCATGTCTTGGTATGGCTGATTTTACCGAGTAGTTTTTTATTGAGTCCACATTTTAATCCCTTGTTGTCTGGCATTTGATTATTGTTGTTATAATTGACAGGTGTCTCTGAGTGGTCATCTATTTGATCAGTTTTTAATCAATGAGGCTTTGGA
Organism: Croton laevigatus; assembly: GCA_949640765.1. Classification (NCBI taxonomy): domain Eukaryota; kingdom Viridiplantae; phylum Streptophyta; class Magnoliopsida; order Malpighiales; family Euphorbiaceae; genus Croton; species Croton laevigatus. The sequence goes on along the minus strand of CATIWJ010121522.1, from coordinate 10,226 downwards.
CATTATTGAAGCTGCTGGTGGATCCTTTCAATTGATGAAGTGTCATGTGGGTCAGAGTGCTAATGTTACCTCATACTCAGAACTTGAAGTAAGTTTGACTTTGAAAGTAAAAAATTTTCACATTAAAGTCAAAATCATACCTCTAGGAGAAGGATTTAGTTTTCTTTTTGGTTTATTGTTTTAATTTTCTTTTAGTTACAGTTAATTTTATGTGCATTATTAAAAATGTGGTTGAGAAATAATTATCACAAAGACAGCTACATCTGATGCATGATGAATTAAAGCTCCCCATTTTCTTTTTAATTTTGACTTTGGGATGTTTCTATGAGTAGATAAAATGAATATTTCCTTAGTATGTAATTGGGATTGATAATTTTAGGATGTCTGTAGCACTGATTAGAAGCTTCCTTGTGGATTTGGCCAGGTTAGTGCAGATGAGAGGGAAGTTATGGATCAAATCATTGACTCTTTAACTTCTCTTGCTAAATCAGATGAAAATCAAGGTATTTTAGATAAAGAAACAAATAAAATTTCGTTGAAGGTTGGTAAAGTCCAAGAGAATGGCACAAAGAAGGAATGTGATGCAAAAAGGAAGGCTGCTGTTCTAATTGTTGGTGCTGGCCGGGTCTGTCGACCAGCTGCTGAATTCTTGGCCTCAGTTGGAAGTATTTCATCTCATGAATGGTACAAAGCTTGTCTTGATACTGATTTTGAAGAGCAGAATGATGTCCAAGTCTTTGTTGCTTCTCTCTACCTAAAAGATGCTGAAGAGGTATTAAGCAAATAAATTCTGAACTCCATAATTTACAGAAAGCATTATTTCACATTTTATTGTAAAGGTAAAAGCTTCAGAACTCTCAGCACAAGAATACAGAATTAATATAAAATATGATAAAGTCATCTGCAACCTTCTGCCTATGTTATGATTATACAACAGAGAATATTTAAGCTTATGTGGACCTTCATGTGCTTGTTGGTTCAGTTTTTAAATTTCTGATTCATTAAAATCACTTGGCACAGGTTATTGATGGAATTCCTAATGCAACAGCAGTTCAACTTGATGTGATGGATAATGAAACTCTCTGCAAATATATTTCACAGGTAGCATTCTCCAGAGAAATTTTTCAGACCATTATCCATAAGATATAGTATCATAAATCCCTTGTGCTGATGCTTCAAAGAACCTTGTAGCAAACATTTTTGGATTTCATCTCCAATAATATGACTTAAATTGGATGGATACTTCCAGCTTGATTTCAACCAAAAGTGTGGCATAGCTGCAGCAGTGATTGAGTCATTACTGGAAATTTTCATTCCGATCAATAGTTTTTTTTTTTTTGCCTTTTTGCATTAATTCAGGATGACACACGAGTTGAAAATTGATCATGACCTTGTTTGGTTCAATGAGCCTTTCTTATGAGCAGGTTGATGTCGTTATCAGCTTACTTCCCCCTAGTTGCCACATTGTCATTGCAAATGCATGCATCAAGGTATTTTCCAATTACTTGGTCTTTTTTTTTTTCATATTTTAGTAACGTTTGTTTCAGGCCAAGTTGAAACTGCCAATAAAACCACTTTGGATTGGAAATGACAGATTCTGTCTAGGAAATCATCTTCACGGATACTAGAAATCTTTATATTCCAAATTCAAATATGTTCTTGATTTCTTTATTTTTCTAGTTGAGGGCATAAGTATATCTCTTGATTCAGCTTGGAAAGCATCTTGTCACTGCTAGCTATGTTGATGGTTCAATGTCAGCACTAGATGAGAAGGCAAAAGCTGCAGGTGTTACCATTCTTGGTGAGATGGGCATGGACCCTGGCATAGGTAACTTTCCAAGTAATACTGGTTGTTTACTGTGTTTGAACAGTTCAATTTTCATTTTGATACATAAATATCGTAAATGCCTCCAAAGATACATAGTTTGACTTTTTAAAAAGAAATTTCATAAAACAGAAAAAGAAGTAAGACGCTTTCTCAGGAAATTCTTTTTAGAAGTTCTAATACTTATTAGTGTTCTGTTAGCCATTCTACACAGAACCATTGTAATTCTCCTTTGGATTCGAAAAAGCTTACTTTTCAGACAAAACCAATGTACTTACAGTATCCCTTCAATAGTGTTAATTTTATAACATGAAGATTGCAAGTCTCAGACAGAAGTCATCTTACTTCATTTGACTCGATCATTTCACATGCACTGTTGTGACATCCATTATTCCATTTCCTTGTCCAACCTTGGCATTAAATGGAGTCTTCAATTTATTATTTTGAGTAGTGAGTCTTCGATTTTAAATCTGACACAATGTGCTATCCATTTTATGTAATCAATTTTCAGTAGGTCTTAAATGATAGATTCTCTATGATTGCTTTTTTTGATAAATGAATAAAATAATAGCAACAGATGATGGTAACAAAGAATTACTACATATTAAGGACATCTGAACTTTGAGCATTATTATATTTAATTGGATAATTAATTTGTAGATATTTTTTCTAGGACAAAAAAAAAGAGCTTTTATCACTTCTATGTACTCATCATTTATTTATTTTTTCATTTGTTTATTTTTAAGTCAACAAGCTAATGATCTTTTTCTAATATCATTTAGTTGTTTTCATGTATTCATTGCTTAACGCCTAATGTCATTCCCATAGAATTTGCTTCACTCATTGAAGATCTTAAAATATCCATCTTCAGATCATATGATGGCAATGAAGATGATCAACCAAGCTCATGTTCGGCAAGGCAAAGTAAAGTCTTTTACGTCTTACTGTGGGGCATTTCCATCTCCTTCAGCTGCAAATAACCCACTAGCATATAAGTTCAGGTATTTCTCTAAACTGATTCAACTAAAAGATTGATATAGCATGCTTTTAATGTGGATAAAATTATCAGGGAAGATTATCCTTAATTCCTACCCTCTGGCGAGCAGTTAGATTGCACCCAAAGCACATTTTAAAAGAAGTGAGAATGGGAATTTCTATTTTTATTAAATTAATTTGCCAAATGTGTCATTATATTGTCAGTTGGAGTCCTGCTGGAGTCTTAAGAGCTGGACGCAATCCTGCCACCTACAGATGCAATGGAGAAATTGTACAAGTTGATGGTAAGTTGTTCCCAAGAAGAAAGTGATAGGTCGCCCATGAGTAGAATAGAATGTATTATTTCTTATTAGATACTAATACATGGCTGTTTGGAATTTCCTCATATGTCAAAATAACCCAAAATGTAGATGATTATTTACTTTTTTGTCCTTGATTTTACATTGATCTTATGTGATGCTGAAATGCCGGGGCTGCAACCATGTTATAAGGCAATATGGACAAGAATATTGATGACTTGATTAGATATCAAGAGGGTGGTTGTCTTCTCATGTTTGCTTCATTTTCTGATACAAATTGCAGGTGATTGCCTTTATGATTCAGCAGTCAAGCTTAGGATTCCACATCTTCCAGCTTTTGCATTAGAATGCCTTCCAAATCGTGACTCTCTAATTTATGAAAAAGTTTATGGAATAGAAGAAGCATCAACCATCTTCCGTGGAACCCTCCGCTATGAAGGTATGTGATGTCCTCAGTAGTGGTTTTAGTAAATATTATTAATGTATCTGTAGATTTTCTCTTGCAACTCAAAATGGAAATCAGGTTAAATAAATATAAGATCAAATAAATGATATTGGCTGTTTTCACCCTTTTTGGAGCTAATGATAATTGTTTGCGCAGGATTTGGTGAAATAATGGGAACACTTGCAAGAATTGGATTTTTTGGTACTGAACCTCATCCAGTTCTCAAGTGTGAACAGAGACCCACATTCGAAAAATTCCTTTGCGAAATACTAAAAATTCATGGTGAAAATATGGATGGAAATGAAAGTCGTTTAGGGGAGACAGATGTCGCAGAAAGGATTGTTACACTTGGCTATTGCAAGGATAAAGGAACTGCAGAAAAAGTCGCGACAACTATTATGTAAGCTATGCAAGCTGCTGCATCAATTCAAGAGTCAGCAGTTTTAGTACAAGTAACAATATTTCCAGCATTATCACTAATATAATAATGGCCAGTTCTTCTTTATTTAATTATTTATTTTTGGTCAATTGTCGAGTAAGAATATAATAGTACCCCAGTACTGACCTTTTTTCAACTTGTGGATCAGATTTTTGGGATTTGATGAACAGACAAAAATCCCTGCCTCGTGCCAAAGTCCATTTGATGTCACCTGTTTCTGCATGGAAGAAAAGTTGGCGTACTCCAGTACAGAACAGGTATATTTCCATGTTGCAAATATAGCATTACTGCATCAATCCAGATTTCGTGTACTACTAGTATATTAAGAATAATGCCAATTTTGAGTGGAAGTTATTAATTATTCTGGTTGATATACATTTATGGACAGGATATGGTTCTTTTGCATCATGAAATAGAGGTCGAGTTCCCTGATAGCCAACGTCCCGAATGTCATAGAGCCACTTTGTTGGAATTTGGTACAACAAAAAATGGCAAAACAGTTACTGCAATGGCTCTGACTGTTGGTATTCCAGCAGCCATTGGTGCACTGGTACTCGTTAGTTAGTCGTTACACAAAATTTACTTCCACAACATCTCTCTGAGAAAATGTTTGTACTAAAATTATTTAAATTTGCTACAGCTCTTGCTGGAGAACAAGATCAAGTCAAGAGGTGTTGTGAGACCTATTGAACCTGAAGTATACTTGCCAGGTAATTGAAATTCACCCATAAAAATGTTTTCTTAGAGAAGCGGATGTAACATTAAATTTAATACGCTATTTTCTGGTGCTGCAGCATTGGACATTTTACAAGCTCACGGCATAAAGTTGATTGAGAAGGTTGAATAAATCAGGAAAAAATGTCGCACAAACAAAGGTCAAACAATCACCATTTATCAAACCTCAAGTACATTATAAAAGAAAAGATTAAGAAGCTCACAGCCACCGGAGAAATTCGGCCTAAAGCCCAATACTCACAAGAAAGAAGAATAAGCTAAGCAAATTTGGCAGCAGCTCTCCTATAGAAAATCTCAGTATATACGAGTTCCTCCTGTCCTGTATAATATTATGTGGTCCACATTTTCTAACTTTATGTAATATAAGAAACAAATGGTTGTAGCACAATGACAAGCCTTTTGGTTTAAGGCTTTGAAGAGTCACACGTTATTCTAATAAAGTCTGTATTTGGCAATTAGATCATTCCAGTGACCTCAAGAAGCCACAAATATGCATATCACATCATACTAACTGAAATATCACCGAAAAAGAATAGCAGAAAAAATGCAGAAATTTTATTATATATAAATTCTAAACCAAAACAAACATGGGCAGGCTGGCAAAGTTCAATAGACTGACTTGATTTGATCAAGCACAATCGAAACTAAATCCAAGGTTAACCATATATGACTAGAACAAAGGCTCATGATTTGTTCTGTCAATTGGCAAGTTGCTAAGCTAATTCTCTTTGTGCCTCAAATGAGGGAAAATATACAAGATTATCATTTAAATGCTATATAATTCTTCTGTTTCTGCTGCTAATATACCAGAAGCTTTATCTGTCTCATCTCTGTATAGCCATAATCTCAAAAGATAATAGACCATATAGTCCTCTCCATTGGCAACATACCCAAGAATTTCAGGCACAATGAAAGGTTAATAATGTATCAATGAACGGGTGAGACATTGGGAAAAACTAAGAAATCCATGAACCGATGTGTTGCTCAACTTGTTCCCAGTTATGAACTTTAGTGACCAGGGGATGTTTATGAACTGAATCGGTCTTGCACCATGGATATGAATTCTCATAATCAAAAAGTAGAACCTTAATTCCAACTTCAGCACACTCAATCGCATATCTTGGATTGTCATCAATCAAAACTGTTGCACCTAAGGACCTACAAAAATATTATATTTTGGATGAGAAGAGCCTCAATTATATCTATAAACAAAGGTATTGGATATATTAAAGCCACAAAACTATTCATGCAAAGCAGGTTTGGACGTTAATTCACATCTTCTTCCCCAACAAGATGGTCCTAGGAATATTCAAGCATACCACAAAACTTTAATCGAAATACCTGCATATTTCAGACTTAGGTCTGGACTCCCCATTAAGAGCAAAGTGGTTCCCAAAGTGGATCTCATTAAAGACACCCGGATAATGCTTCTCTATCCACTCAATAGTGTGATCCTTGATAACATTCTGCCGAGACCTATATATCATAATGTATCATAACAGTTTCTTAATTTATCCGTAAGTTCATACATTCTACATGAAAAGAAGCAGCATGCTAGGGATACGTACGTCACAACAGACAGTTTACAATGTCTTGACAACTTATGAAGCGCCTTCTGAGCACCTGGAAGTGGATAGATCCCAGACTTGAAATATGGTGTCTCAAAGAATTCATGGACACGAATATTAGCTGCAACAGCAAGATAAAGCTACTGAAGCAATTCATTATTAAAGAGAAAGCTTCTGAAGCAATTCAATATTATAAATATGCTTAAAGGAAAATTTCCATGAAGGCAGATTCTCTCATTTAAACAAAAGGAAGCACCATCCCTCTAATAATCCAGAAAATCAGACATAGTTGAAAAAGTATTGTATCTAAAATTGACATCTACATTCAACTGAATACACATGCATTGCAAGGTTAAACATCTTTACATAGAAAAACACTTTTTTTTTTTATGTTTGTGAAATCAACAAATTTAAAGGGCCATGTTAATCAGACTATCATAGACTTAATTATTTCCAGCACCTGAAGTTCTTGAATTCAAAAGGGAAAAGAAAGGCACATCTAACAAAGTAAGATGTACTTATGGATGTACCTTCACTGCGGGAACACTTCCAGATCTGCGACAACAAATGGAGTAGAAATCAGAAAGGTATAACAGAGAAGAGTTTGTTTCCAAACAAGAAATTCTTATAGGACTAAGAATTGTAAAAGAAGATTCAGAAATAATTGTAAAATTATGAAACTGCAAGAACAGTTCGTGATGAACAAAACTATATCAGAACTAGTTTACAATATTATCACGACAGCAGGAAACAGAATTTACATTAAACCAAATAAAACACATCACATGCCGTAACATTCTTGATATGCACTGGCATCAGAAAAGAAACCATAGAACTAGCACACCGGATATATGAACCAAAATACAAAACCAGAGTCTATTTGTAACCCAATTACAGAGTCAGGCCCTGTCAATGTCAATGAGACATGTTGTGCACATATTTGACCTTCGATAAAACAAATGATTCAAGCATCTGTCATAAGAGTTCTCAAACAAAAAACCCATAAATACTCATACATGAAATTACAGTTTCATAGAGCCCACTTTACACCAGCAAGAGCCATACCACTATGAAATGGTAACATTTTAGAGCCCATGAAAATTTCATTGTTTGTACTCTGTAGTATGAAAAGTTAGGCAAAAAAGTAGATTGCCCATTCTAGCCTTAGAAAACTACATAACATCCAACGCCACTAGTGTTTACAGAAATGCAATAATACCTTGCAGAACTCATAAACGTAGTACTCTGCCAGCGAATGATTAGAAGAGTAACGATCAGCAATAAATCTGTTCAAGGCCGATACAAAGTTTCCAAGAACTGCTTACAAAGAAGCAGAAGAACATCACAAATAAGAAATGAAAGCCATCACCACCAGAATATTGGATTCAATAGCTTAATTCAACATGCAAAACATCCTCCATTAAAAAAATATCAGAATAAAGCATTGTAAGTCCACAAAACTTCTGAAAGCAAAATAAAGAATTAAGTAACCCAAATAAAAGAACAAACAGGGTATTTGTGATATACCCTCATCAACATCAACTGCAACAACAATATTTCCGGTGAGAGGATATTCAGTGAAATCAAGAGGCTTTCCACCTTGACAAGTCCCATGACCATTTACATATCGACCATTTATGCTACTGCTACCTTCAAATCGAGTCTCAAATTCACGCAGCAATTGAGTTTTTGGAGCAGCTAATGCTCGAACAGGTTCCAGAGAATCAGCACAACCTTTCACCATCAAACCAACACTACCTCCTCTGTTTATCCTAAAACCAAGTTTACCACAGCTTGAATTGTCAATAGAAACAGTATTGCTCCTAATGAAGGGAGCAATTGCAGAAGGAGTGATTGACTGAGTTAGATCATGAAATCCCTTAAAGAAAGGATCATTGGGGGCCATATAAGCCATGATCAGAGGTTTGCAATGGTGGCGGTGGAGGTGATGGTGGTGGGGGTGATTTAGGGTACAGAAGTAGTTGGTCAATAAACGGAAGGTGCTTTGCCTCTTTATCATACCGTAAAACACTCACATTCCCCAAACCATGCAAAATAAGCCTGGAAAATGGAATCTGAATTGCCCAATCTCCAGCTTACAGGAACAGAAAACGGCAAACCCGATTCTCTAATTATTACAACAACAAACTGAATGGATAAGATCAAAAAAAATGGGAGATTTAACAAGAAAGAAAATATATTAATTAAAATGATGAAAAGGGTTTTAATAATAACAGCTGCAATTAATGTAGAAGAACTGAATATCCGGATCAATCAATAATCAACAGTGCTTAGTGATGAATGTAATTAAAAGTTAAAAAGAAAGGAAAACCCTAAGAATAAAAGGGATTTCTTGGATTCGAATTGAATGGAATCGAATTGAAAAGTGGAAAATTGTAATCATCTCCAGAAAGAGGGAGAAATAGGGAAAAGAGTTGGCGGGGAGTCTGATTATACTGAAAGACGCAAGCTTTCTCTGTAACCTGTCATTATAAGACAACAGGCAAGAAGAGATTTGGTTGTGCTTATCATCTAATTAGTGGGTGGTTAAGGCGGGCAATTAGCCTTAATTTCCTATCTTTTCTCAAGAAATCCCAATTTTCGAATCCCTAATTTTAATTTCCCCAAAATTTACCTTCTATTAAAATATTCAGGTGTTTTTTTAGCTTGTTATATTTGTCTAGTGCCGCAAAAAGTGGAGGGACAAAATCTAAAATTGACCTTTATTTGTCTTTAAAATAAGATATATCTAATTTTAAAGGGTAATTGACTTGAATGCAAAAGTTGTTATAAAAAGTTTAGCACAAACTTCTTTTTTTTTTTCATCACAATTTATAGATACTTGAAATTCTCCCATTAAATTTTATATACAAAATACAATAAAATATCTAATTTTTTTTAAGGATCTAAATTCTGGTTTATTGTAAAAAAAAATCTAAATATTGGACACAATAAAATAATCATATATGTATCGACCTTATATACCACATCATCACGAGTCATAAAATTCTTACCGTTTTCCTCTCTAATCTCTCTATCTCTTCTCTTCTTCTACATTTGCATATCCTCTCTCCTATTCTTTCAATGTGGTAATCGTCAGCTCTAACCACCAATAATGACGTTAATTTCATCCCATATAGCAACGTGCACATATGTTTTTTTTTGGCAAACGTGTATATATGTGTATGTATATATACTACATTCACATATTGTTATTATATTGTTCTGTAAATGGGAAATACATAAAAATGGTCTTTAACTTTGGCTAAAAAGTTAATTAGTCACTTAAACTTTGCATAAAACTATTTGTACGCCTGAAATTTCAAAACATATACGTTTATAATTTTGGCAAATGAAAGGGCCAAAAAATGTAATGTGGTTGTCTTCAACCTTGAGACAAGCACCAAATATGTAATTTTTCCACTCAAAACACATATCTCTAATTTTGACATGAAACAAGCAAATGATTATACCAAATTGAAGCTCTTAGCTTGGAGAGTCGAAATATGTGTTTAATTTGTATGAACAATTCTTAGTTTGGGCGAAAAATTGAAAAGAACATTCGGACTATTTTGTTCTTAGTTGCCAGAACTTTAAGATGCATTTCCACTACCTTATAGTGATTCATTGTGAAATTTGAAGCCACAATAGATTACCCAAGTGAAGACGAGGCTCTCACTATCCTTGGGTTCTTCGACCGTCGGTTGAAATGATAGAAAGACTCGGGTTGTCAAGGTGGGTCATGACCTGAAAATTTTTCAATACAATTTTAAGCTACTATAGTGGTTAGACTATTAAATTGAGAATAATTTTGAGTTTCTCTCATCAAGTCCCATCTTTTTGCATAGGGTATGATTGGTTTCGTTGATATTTCTAGTGACCAATAACAAAATCTTTTCGAACATTATTTTCAATTCTT
>CATIWJ010121502.1:0-49539 GCA_949640765.1 Croton laevigatus | reverse complement strand
CAAAAAAGCACAGCGACTAGTTACACTTAAATGTCTGCCTGTTTTATTCACCGCCATTATTACAACATGACAAACAACCAAACCTCAGAAAGTGAAAGAAAACGAAAACAGCCTGAAACACGTTAATCCATTACCATTTTTTCTGTTTTTAAAAGAAATTATGTTATTAATAATATATACGTTACATTTTCAATTTTCCTTTTTTTTTTTTTTTTCAGAATATGGTTTCAAAAAAAATATATTCAAAAGAATATATACAGCTTCTTCCAAAAAAATGCGATAATAACAAATTAAAACATGGCTCCTTCGTCCTCTTCTTCTCCTTCGTCTTCTATGTCTCCTTCTTCCCCTCCTTTTCCTCTGCCTTCTCATCCTTCTCCTCATTTCACTCCTGTAAGTATACATATACCCACTTTCTTTTCTTTAATTTCCTCTGTTTTTGTTTCTTTTCATGCTGAGTTTTTTTCTTTTATGGCAGATTCAAGAATGTGAAAGAGAAGAACAAGAAGATGAATATAGTGCTGCAACACCAACTCCGGCTAAGCACCACCAACCAACACCTCTCCATGTCAAAAAAGGCAAACCCAATTCCAAGAAAGGACATTTTCTGACTGCAAATGGTGGATCAGAAGCAGCAGATGGCTCTGTTTCTTGCAACAAATGTCGTCCAAACTCAAGAGAAAAGATTTCTGTCGTTCCTTTAGACAATCATAATAACAATAATGGGTTAAATAAGCAATCTTCATCTTTCATTGCAAGTCCTAATGGACTCTTTAAGTCCATTTTCTCTTCCTTAACAAGAAAGAGTCCGAGTCCAAATCCAAAATCCTTATTAGATGTTTCATCAGCAAAAGAGGAGCAATGGAAAATTGCAGTAGCCGAGCTTTCCCATAAGCTTATTCAAGCCACGAGAAAGAAAGATGAAGCAGTTCTTGAAGCTTCAAGGCTAAAATATTCAATGTCTGAGCTTGAAAAAAAGCTTAATAAGCTTGAAGTTTATTGCCATAATTTGAAATCTGGGCTTGATGAGTGTAGCAGTAATAGCTCACCATTTCGAGCTTCTTCTAAAGGATTCAACAATATTCATATCCATCATCAGCAACAGGAAAAGGGTATAATGGGTATTGGAGACAAGGTAATTGAACAATTCTTGGTTTCAGTATCAGAAGCCAGAGCTTCAGTGAGGTTTTTAAGCAGGTCACTTACTATGCAACTAAGACATATGGGTATTAGAGTTTTTGAAAGAATATCTTTTCTTCTTCAACCTTATGATATAAAGATTTCATTTTCCAAGAATCCCAAAAGTGTTCTTTTTTATCTTGAGGCTTTGTTGAATAAAGCTTTCTTTGAAGATTTTGAATCTGTTGGGTTTCAGAAAAATTCGATGAATCAGATATTGAACCCAATTGATAGATGTGAAGCAAATTATGCATCTTTTATTGTTCTGAAAGAGTTGACATGGGAAGAGGTTTTAAATAAGGGGACTAAGCATTTTAGTGAAGAATTTAGCAAGTTTTGTGATAGAAAAATGAATGAAATTGTGGGTATGTTGGGTTGGAATAGAGCCTGGCCTGAACCACTATTGCAAGCATTTTTTGGTGCTTCTAAAAGTGTATGGTTGGTTCACCTTTTGGCTAATTCTGTTCATCCTGGTTTGCCAATCTTTAGAGTGGATAAGTGGGCGAGGTTTGATTCTGTTTATATGGATGATATGGGAGGAGACAGAGCTAAGAATTTGGTCCCAACCATGGTTCGGATCATGGTTGCACCTGGGTTCTATGTCTATGGCAATGTGATCAAGTGCAAGGTTCTTTGCAGGTACTATAACAATGCTAGTAATAATAATAATAATAATATAAACAATACCGGTGATGAAAATTGAAAAATAAAAAGGGTTTGACTCCCTTTTTCTTTATGTAACACTTTTTTTCCTTTCTTGTTAATGTTACATGGAATTGTCGATTAAGTGATCAGAAGATATGTCTCTTTGGGGATTTTTGGTTCAGTAAGAAATTGGCATTTTTCTAATAATTTTGTTTTATTCTTTGTTTGGTCAATCTTTTATTATCAATTATACTCTCAAATGCTGAATCTTGGGAATTGGATTCTATTAATCAGATAGAGATTTTCTCATGGGTCCTCCTAATTTCCTAACTATATGGATGGAATCATACATTATAAAATTATATATATTCCAAAAGATCCATGAGGATAAGATGCTTGTCCTGTGACAAGTTTTTGGATTTTCTACATGGGTTTTCTAATCCTGAATCCCTTCTGTAATGGGCACTGGGCACTAACTATGCCAACTCATAGTTCTTAGGTCCAGCTTAACCATAAATGGAGTCTTCTAACTTGTTTTGGCAAGATTTTGAACATTATTCAATTAGAGTTCCACATGATCCTTCCTCCCTCTCTCTCTCTTTTTATTTTATTAATCCTCTGCAATTGTTGTTACAATGTAGCTTCCTGGACTACGGGAAAGACAGATTAATTTGAAAGTTATGTTTTGGACAAATGTTGTGTTTTTGGTTGGTTGGCAAGTATTTTGCAATCCATTTGTTATTTGGTTGCCATATATTATTTGCATATACGTGGGAAGAGGGAGATAGCTAGCTGGCAGGTTTAACATAATCACAAAATTAGTTGTTAGTGTTTTGGTAGAAAACTAACCGCTAAACACTATTCAACTAATGTTGCCGAATAGAGCCTTTGTCTAGAAGATTTTCAACTAATTTTAAACCAGTTTTTGTGAGTTCTGAATAGTTCCAGAGCTACTCAATTTCTTAGCAGAGGTTGAGTGAGCATTTCACCATAAAATGTAATCTAAAATAACCTTTTTTTTTTTTTAAAGATAATGTAAGATAACTTTTTTTTTTCTGACGGTAAATAAGAAATAATAGGTCATGATGTCTTTTTTTTTTTTTTCCTTTGAGGTAACAGGTCATTATGTTGATGTGAGTTTATGACAAAATAAAAATTAAATTGCATGGGAGATGGGCTGTAGGTCACTGTATGGAAAACTTCATGAACTCTGTAGTGATGGTTCCTTCTACAGTTGGTAATTTGGTCCTCAATATCAAGAACTTGTTGAGAAGAGAATGGATGGTTCGAGTTAAATATTCATTCATGGGACACTAATAGCTATCATCCACTTCATACACCGCCATCTCAGAGTTATTTCAATATTTATTCGCAATGTAATGTTGTACTGTTTTTTTTTTAAAGAGATTCTACTCTAAACAAAATAATCTCTTCTTCCTCTATATATGAGCTGAAATCTTGGTTTAAAACATTAACTGTTAAATGTTAAAACAACTTTGATTTCTAGTTGAATGTCGACTAGCTTAGGAGATGCTCCACTACACCAGTTTACACATACAGAACAGAACAGCAGTCCTCAACAATTGATTAGTTCAAATGCAAAACAGAACCAATGGGTTCATAGCCCACAAAGTCCTCTCCTACCTTGACCACCAGCAATACCTTGGGCTCTTATTTTTCAGCCTTTTATTTCGTGTTTGTTTTTTTTTTAAACTGATATACAACCCAACCATCAATTAAGTTGATTACAGGGAAAAAAATTAATAAGTCTTTGATTTTGTTAAAAGCCACTGTATTATGTGATAATATTTATTTAGTCCTTAAATTTTGTTACTATGTTATTATTTAGCCCTTCCGTCTATTTTAGCTGTTAAATGAATGTAAAAAGACAGTTTGTTCCTTTTCAGCTTTTGATCCCTCTTCATTGTAATCTCTCGTCTTTTACCCATGTAATTGCCAAGAAGATCTAGCACAAAAAACATAATAATAACACTTTGTAACTAATTAAACCCAAAAAAAAAAATCAAATTAAACCATTATTCCCTCATTTCTCAAGTTTCATAAGCAAGAATGGAAGTGTAAATATAAAGTAAAACTGAAACCCAACAAAAAAAAAAAAATTGACCAAGTTTAGAAGCAAGAAACGGCAAACTGTTAAGTTGTTCAATGATGGTGGCCCTTTCTAGTTTTTGTTTAATAAATAAAAAATAAAAAGAAGATGGAAGGTCTGCCACGTAACCTTCTTCTTCCTTCACTGCTTTGTGGTGTGAAGTCATTGAAGACTGAATCTTCACTAATAGTATATGTTTTTTTTATTTAATTTTGAAAAATGCAAAAATCTTTTCAGTTTCATTTTTTTTCTTCATTTTAATCGGTAATATACTCTTTCGTTTTCCTTCGGCTGAAATACCCACAAATCATTTTTCAATTTCTATACTTTTCTATTTATAGTGAAAATGGAAGTGCTGAAAGTGAAATAAATGGTTGAAAGTTAGAATCAACGAATAAATAAATTCAAAATTCTTTAGTTCTTTGTTCATTTGTTTTTTTATAATGAGGGAGACAATGAAGATTAAGAGATACAAAATAATGTGGGGCATTTTTTAATTTAAAAAAAATTCTCTCACTAGTTTCAAAGCCAAATTAAATTTAACGAAATATACCAAGAATATATCGACAGAACAACTAAATAACAACAGGAGGATACAATATGTAAGAACTAAATAACTGTTATCACAAAACAAAGGGACAGAATAATCACTTTCAACAAAATATAGGGACTTATTAATTTTTTTTTCCTTGATTATAATTACAATCACAAATACAATCAATATAAAATCACAAATTACAAACTACAAACACATCACAAATTTGGGCACACCACTCATCAAGTTCATTACAATCACAATCACAAATACAATCAATACCAATCACAAATTACAAACTACAAATACATTACAAATTGGACTCACCGCCCACCAAGTTCATTAGAATTACAATCACAAATTGGGTACGCTTATGATTCGAGCCTTGACCAAAAGGTCATTTATGCTTCGTATGTATATATCCACATTAAATTAGTGCTTTTTAATTAACTTGTCCTTTGAAGTAGTGTTTTTAATAGATGTTATAGCATCTCTAATTTAGATATAGATTTCAAGTGGTCGGGGAGGTACATCACTTAATCATCTAGGGCAAAGACGGTTCATGTGTATGTACACACATAAAATTAGTGCTTTTTAATTAACTTGTCCATTGAAGTAATTTTTTTAACATATGTTATGTCATTTTTGATATGGATTGGTTAAAAAAAAATATGGATTTCAAATGATGTGTTGAATAAAATATAAACTGTTAATAATTATGTTGCTGAATGGTTTAAAAAATTGTCTCCAATGTAGTCTCTTATATTTCCTGTTTTCTTTCATTTTTCGGACCTACAATTTGTTGTCTAGCCTATTACAAAATAATATTTAATATGGCTAGTAAATCCTTCATAAATAGAAGTTTTACCAGACGATGACCATTGATATGTTAACTTGACGATCAAACACACAGTAGCATTGTGGAGGTTTTCCTCCATGATCAACCCATATGTAATGTTCTTATATGGGAAAAATCAACGATAAGGGAAATTGTAATAAATAACCATTTTTGAAACTTATTTAGTAAATAATTTTGGAAATATTAAATAAAATTTATTTATTTTTTTAAAAAAATATTATTAAGTAAATGCCACATTATAGTTACTATAAACTTGTGTATTTACTTTCTATACATGAATAAATATGCATATTTATCAATATTATAAATAAAAAATATGTGAAAAAATGTGTATTTAGTATTTTACTGTAAATACATCTATTTCCATAGTATATTGTTAAATACAAAATATAAAATGATATTTAACTACTGTTTCAAACTTATTAATATTTTATTATAATAAAGTTATAAAATTTATATTTGTTAAATTGCATCTTGAAAGATAGAATGACTATTTTAGATTCGTTTTGAATTTTTCAATTATACAGATTTTTTTTTTTATATTTGTGCTAATTTAAATTTTTATTTTGTATTTTGAAAATTCAAGGGACCTAAAATTGAATTATCCCAACCACCAAACAAATAAATAAATTTGATTTTGAACAGCCTTAGTAATTAAGAAATGGTTTCTAAGAAAAGGTCATCTTTGTAAACATCTATGAAGCTGTGTCATTGCATAAATCGCCATTTATAGATTACCAAACTCATATATTATGACTTAGGAACTCATTCGTATATGCGTTTGGCCTAAATTTCCAAACAACAATATTACTAAAAATTTTACACTTGTCATAATTTTACATTTGCAGTCTCTTTGTATATATATAATATAAATTATCCTGTGCTCGGACGACAAGTGCCGATTAATCAAATATAAGCTCAATATTACCACTAAAAACAATCAATTTTTTCTTATGGAATTTTAAACATTTGCACACTTTTAATCCACTGGATTAATAGAAAATGTGAACACAATAACATAAGTAATCCTTTTTTTAAAAATAAAAAAATTAACATGACTCTAGAAAAAAAAATGGAATAGAATATATAAATTTTATGTTTTGAATCAATGCCAACTTTGATTTAATTGGTTTTTATTTTTTATTTTTTCAAAAATTCAACAATTAAAACTTGCAGACATTATATTATTATCTAAGAAGTAATTTCGTTAGGTGGTTTTTTCAGGGAAAAAAAAAAAAAAGTCACAAATTCGGTTTGGTGGAGGAGACATCAACTGAGCGCAGAGAAGCTTCCTTGTAACAGGAAAAGCATAAGCGCCCAAAGCCTAGAGTAGGGGAGACTTTTCTACCAAAGGAAAATTTGGCCTAACGTCCCCTAATTTCTTTATCTTAACAATTTTCTTTTGGGATTAATGTGTTTTATCAAAATTAAATAAATATTTATAAACTTCACCTTATAACACAAGTTCATAAATAAAGTATATAATTATATAATATGCTACACATTTTACCCCTTATGAATTCATATGATAATAATTATAAAATGATGTGTAGATTTTGTTTTAAATAATTGATTATTTCATGACGTAAATTAAAAACTGATATAAATCCAATATTATGTATGACTTTGTGCCAACTTAACTATTATTTGATTTTTTTTTTTCTGGTTTAATTTGAACCTTTTGACAAGTATATGATACAAGTTTCAAATGTACACTAAATATACTTGTACTTTGTATTAAATTACTTTCTATTTAATAAATAAAATAATTCAATCAATTAAAAGTCTAACAATATGGAGAATTAAGATTATGTATGTAAATTATGGTGGCTCATATGACATACAAAATAGAATGTACAAATTTTAATATGATTGAAAGATATTGAATTTAGACAAAAAAATTTCAATAATATTCCATGGCTTCATTTTTTTATTTTTTTTCCCAAGCCTACAAATTTGATAATGTATCCATTGTTTAACCAACTGTCAACAAATCTAGACGTTAGTAATTAATTTTTTTTAACATTTCCATTTTACTTACATAACAACTAATTTAGAGCAATTCATAATAATATGAGATATGATCAAACTCTATTAAAAATACTAAAATCTATTATACATATAAAAAAATAACATTCAAGAATTAAAAATTTATAAAAAATAATAAAAAACTTAACCATAAATTAAGGAAAAAAAAGAAATATTAAGATTTAGGTAAGAGATAGGTACATGTTAATTTTTCTTTATAGAGTGTGTTTAATATTTATCTTAAAAATTAAGACCAATTTAACCATTCCTTTAACAATAAAAAATTTAATTTTGTAAATAATCATAGTACTATTATGAGAGAAAAGAAATTTAATTTTTTTTAATGAAAGTAATTTGATTATTTAAATTACGGGAATTTTGGGAGGGAGTAAAGTTGAAATGCAGCATTTTTTAAAAACAAATGTTGAGATAATAGCCGTGTGATTAGATTAAATTAAATTATATAATTAATATTACTTTTTTTTTTCAAACTGATGTATGTTCTGGAGTGGAGACCAATTGTTAACGGAATTAATTCATTCTTAAGAGAAACAAATACGGAAACTTCGTCCTCAAACTAGGACGAAATGCGAAATAATGACACGAGTTGGCCGGTTCAATTTGAAGAATGGTCAACACGTCAGCGATTTCCATTTCCTTAAGTATAAAAAGCCGATAATAATTAATTAACTCGTGATTAAAGAAATTAAAAACCGGTTGTTCATCCCACGCCCTATTCCTTACTTTTTATATTGATCTTGATTTTTGCTTTCTCTTTCGTCTCCCTAACCCCTTTTTCTTCTACTTCCCTTCCAAAAGCTGCATCTATTTGCAATTTCTTCTGTTTTTGGATCAATCGACATGTCGTTCTCAGATTCTGACTCGTCATCTTATGGTAGCGAGTACAAGAATTTCAGACAAATCAGCCGTGAACGTCAGTTCTCTCCTTTCATCTTATGTAGTATTATTTTTGTTGTTCAATTCAATTTCAGTTTGGAGCAATTTTATATGATCGTTTGATTGGTTTTGATTTCTGAATGTTTGAGTTCTTCTCTGCGGTGTTATGCTAATGTAATGAGTAATTCAATTTACTTTGTTGAATTTTTAGAGTCTTTAACTTCTGATTTAGGAGCATTTCTATGCCGTAGTTGATTTTGGTGCGATAATGATATTGCTTACTTTGTCCTAGTCTGCTATAAGTTTAGAGCAGCTGAATGCGAAAATGATTTGGACGGTTATGTAATCGAGTGACTCACTAATGTCTTCTGGTTGCATTGGCCACGGATTCTCCAACTGTGCAAATTTTTATAGTTTTTCTTTTTCGCTTTTTGGGCAACTTAGTCTTTGAAGACTATTGTATGTACTTTTAGCTTAATTATTACGCAAATTGTCTATTACTGGACACTCAAAGAATTAGGATAAACACAGGGAAGACCCGTGGTTTTCATTAGCTTAATTCGTTTTTTGTTTTGGTGGTTGGGGGGGGGGGGGGGGGGGGTGGTGGTTTGTGTTGGGTATCTTGAATGTAGTGGAATATTTGATTTTATATGCTCATTTTCATCATTAAACCTAAATTGGATGTAAAGAGTAGTGTGATTATGGGTAATGCTGAAATTGCTATATTCAGATGGCATTTGTTCAAGAATTTGGAGGTTCAATTCACATATTATAGTCGATGTGATGCGTGCACTGCGAAGGCAGGTTCTATGTAGAGTCTTTATTTATGATAATGTATTCGTTTACATTACATACTTGTGTAAATGAGCTTTGTGTAAATGAGCACTGTTTTTCTGCATTCTTTATGTCATTTATATATTATCCCTCATCAGAACACTATGGGAAACCCATGCTTAAATGAGTGAGTTGAGAAAGAGTCTAGATGTCTTTAGTCCATCTTACGTTTGATGGCACTGCTTTTTTTTTTCTAATCTTTTTATTTTTCTTTAGAACGGCATAGTTAATTTGCATATCACAAGTGTTAATTGTCCTGATCAGCTTATTGAACTTCGTTGACTGCTCAGGTTTATTACATGAAATGCTTAGATCGGCCAAATCAGGGGACTCAAAGTCAACCTGGAAGGTAATGTAGCTTGTAGATTTTTGCGACTTGTTTTACTGACGTGTCTCTGTTGTTGCTTGGACATTGATGAGAGGCACAATCATATGTTGAGAAACTCTCTTACATAACTGACTTCCCTTTCTGTGGCGTGCTGGGAATTTTGTTCTTTCACAACATCAAACAGTTTAAATACTTTCCTCCTCTGTGCTATCTGCCTAGCTTGCATGTATCTGCATATGTACTGCTTCCAGATCTATTAGATATTACAAAAGACTTAGGATCTATTGGACACATGCATATCCAGATGTGGAAAAGATTTTCTATAAAGGTGTTTCACTTTGTTAGGATCTTAAAATTGATAATTTTGCATTTTCTAGTTAAAAAACTTGAGGCCACTTGCATTTTATCCTTTTTTTTTTAAATTCATCACACATAAATTTAAATCATTGATCGTTTAATTTAGTCTCATCCTTTTCTCTTCTTGGCATTTTGTTTAGCCTTGCAGTCATGTTCTGATTATATGAGATTAGCATCTTATTTCTTTTGAGAGAGATATGATAAGATTACATTGTGCATGTAGCTATTCCTTATGTCTCCACTTAGATTGGTATAATGCATAATTGTTTGTGTGGTGTGTTGTTGCAGACTTAATATAAATTGTGTGAATAAGACAAGGCAATATCAATTTGTTTATCAAATTCTTTTGTGATATTTTTTTTATTCCTTTTATTTAGCCCTTTCTATCTAAATGGTGGAATGGCCTTTTTGCATTAAGAATTATAATCTTTATTTAGTCTGACCTTTCCTTTTCTTTCTTCCATATTTTAGTGGTTGTGATATCTTATATTGCTCGATTTTGTTTGTTGTAGTTTCTTTGTGCAATTAGTTTCTATCATGTCATTATTTTATTCTTCACAAATGATCATTGCTGAATATCATTTCTTCAATATATTATCCAGGTACTTATCATGGACAGACTTACAGTGAAGGTCATGTCTTATGCGTGCAAGATGGCTGATATCACACAGGAAGGGGTTTCATGTAAGAATTAGAATGGTGAAATCTGAAAATTTAGGGCTGCTTTCGCTGTTTTCCTGGAGAATATTATTGAAAGTGCTAAAGGCTGTTTTCCAGTAAATTCTGGTTTTTATTCCTGTTATTATGTGTTTCTTGTTCATAGTGCATCTACCTACTAAGAACAAATTATGCTTTTGCTTATTGTTCTTTGGGTTTTACGAAAAACTGTTTATAACAGAACAATATTTAGTTTTCATGCATATAAACTAATCTTCATTGTATCGTAAGACATTCATATGTTATTTTCTTTGTTTCAAATGCTTTTTTTTCTCTCTTTGTTGTCCATCCCAATGTTTGTTGTGAATATGTTCATGGTCATCTCTCAAAGAACTTAGCTGCAGTTTTCTTCTTTTACCTTACTTGACAACCTCCATACCTGGTTGGTTGTTCCTAGTAACTAAATTTTCATAAATTAATGAAATACCTCACTCCATTGCATTGGTACGAGATCAAATTTTAGTTGATTATGATGTGACAGGTTATATTTCTTAAACATAATAATACAGGTATGGAGAATCATTTTATGTATAAAACTATATCTTGATAGATTAATCCCTCTGAAATCTGTTTAGTTCTTTGTTGGGATTAAGCTATTATAGGAAACTTAGCAGTGATACCATTGTGCTACGTACAGAAAGGTCAGCTCATTGAAATTATAGAACAAAGGAAACTGTTGCAGGCCCTGGATAATATTGTGGGAAGTAGTAAGACAAGAATTTGCAGTTGCTGATATTTTCTTGTTGATATAGCCTTGAACTGAGTGGCACAGATGAAGCAGGCTACTGTTCAATCCAATTAGTTTGCAATTAATTGTTCTTTGTTGGGATCTATTACAACTGAAGCAATTTAATTAATTATAGGAAACGCAACTGAAGCAATTGAATTAATTATAGGAAACTTGGCTGTGGTACCATTGTGAAGCAGAGAAGGTTCAGCTCATTGAAATTATATGACAAATGAAACTGTTGCAGACCCTGGATAAAATTGGGGGAAGTAGTAAGACAAGAATTTGAAGCTCTGGATTTTTTTCCTTTTTGTTGATTTAACCTTGAACTGAGTGCAACATATGAAAGTCTACTGTTTAATCCAATTAGTTTGCAATTGAGCTTTATTGCATTGCAAGGCATTAGTATTTGATGGTACTAAGTAAATGCAAGTATTTCAAGTAATGTGTTGGATGTTTCTGAAGAGTGACTAATTTCAATATGAAAAAGAGAACCTCTTATAGTGTGACTTCTAATTGTTCATCTTTATTTATTCATGAGTGCTTTTGCTTTTCTCTACACATAGATTATATGGTTTAGGTGAGCAATAAAGTTTCATTACAGAATTGCTGACTGCTGATTGTTATTGTTCTGCAAAATTTACTCGATTTTCATATTTATCTCCTTTTTATTTCCCTTGCAGTGGTGGAAGACATATACAGACGAAGGCAGCCTTTGCCCTCCATGGATGCTATATACTTCATTCAACCAACAAAAGAGAAGTAATATATTTTCCTTTTGCTGTCAGTCAATATTAGGAGGGGAGCCTTGGCGCAACGGTAGTTGTCGCCGCGTGACCAAAAGGTCACAGGTTATAGCCGTGGAATCAGCCTCTTGCAGTAAATGCAGGGTAAGGCTGCCTACATTACACCTTCGGGTGTGCGGCCCTTCCCCAATCCATTCTTATTATAGTTGTTGAGGAACATACTTAGGTGGATAAATTTTTATTTGTAGTTTGGTTCTAAAGTTTAAAAGTGGTCATGCTATAGCCCTTCCTACTACCTTGAGTTCCTAACAAAAATTAAGGAAAAAGAAAAAGGGTGGAAGACTGGAAGTTGATTTTCTTTATAGTACCTGTCTTAATGCTTGAATGGCATTGGCTCCTACATTCTTATTTTTATAATTAATCTTCAGTTTTACTAGGTAGAGCCTGTGTTCTAAGCTTTCAAGATGTAGAGTTATTTTACCCGATTGGTAATCTGCGATGGTCATCTTGAGGCAGATGAATAAATTCTTTAACTACATTTTAGGATTAAAATGTACATTAATTTTTCAGCAATTTTTTTTTCTTACAAGTTTCAGAGTTCCTTTGGTCAGGTTACAAATGAACATGATGCTTCATGACCCAAATATGATCTGTTCTGGGTCTAATTCTTTCATTATTCCTTTTCGTCTGTCTAATTTTTTTCCTTTTGTTTTTTTTTTAAAAAAAAACTTTGATTGTATGCAATTTTATTTCCAGAAAAATTTTTTAAGGTTAAAATTAACTTGCTGGCTGTTCCAGTTGATTTAGGTCAGCTTTATGAGAAGCATTTATTTCTGTTTTATGTATCCTGTGAACTGGGTCTTCTTATGCTTCTGTTATGGTTTTTTGAATGATTTATACTGATTTCTCTGTCTATATGTATATGTTATTTTATCTGATCTTCTTAATATATCTATTTTTCAGCGTTGTTATGTTTTTGTCAGACATGTCAGGGAAAACTCCTCTATACAAGAAGTATGTGAAAGTTTTAATTTTTTTAATATTTATTTTACATTTGTGTTTTGACTATTGATTTCTACTTTAATGGTTCTTGACTCTTTTCTTTTGTTTGTTCTCCTCTTCGTTTGAAGGGCATATGTTTTCTTCAGCTCACCCATTTCAAGAGAATTGGTTACTCATATCAAGAAAGATACAAGTGTATTGTCTCGCATAGGAGCACTGAGAGAGGTATAGGTATTGTTTCCTTTGAGGTTGTTATTTTGTGGATTAGTAATTAGTTATTATACTGATGAATTTTCTGATTTTTGTGGGCATTGCAGATGAATTTGGAGTATTTTGCTATAGACAGCCAGGTACATGACACTACATCAATTTATTTGTTTAATATTCTGTGCATGATATAGGCTATATTCCTTTCTATTGACAACAGAGCTCAATCGTACATTTTTTTGAAGATGTTAATTCAATTTTTTTAAAAGAATTCTATTTCTTAATATTGTTACAGTGTAGTTGCTTGCTTGGAAGTTAGTTGTGGTTTTCCTGTGTTTTTGAGAGATTAGATATTCACTGCTTCATTGTTTCCATTTCCCCCCGTAGTTTTCTTCCTCTAGGTGCATACCTTTCATTTTTAGCACTAATACATTTGTTCTTTTTTAGCCTGTCCTATATTATCTCTGGGGCTACCCAATATATGATATTTATTACCTGGCTTCAGCACTTCTTCTGCTGCAAGAAACTTTGGAATATCTACCCTTGTATGAAATGACTAGGGGTGAATGATTGATGTAATTTAACACTTGCCTGATTGTTACCTCTTAAATAGCAAAGGGTCCCATTGTAGGCTATTGATTGTTAGAATTGAGTTGTAAGGATCAATCACTGTAACTTTATGGTGGGAATCTTTTGGATATCCTTTGTGAATTCAGATTGGCATGCAAGAGAAAAGAAGTTGGAATATTGGGAAATCATGCCAAATGAAACTTGGAAATCATTGTTTAGAGTGACCATAATGTTTGCAGAATCACCAGACTTGCACATGCCTTTCTGTTGAAAAAAAGAAAAGAAAAATATAGTTGTATTTTAATTTCCGGAGTTTCAGTTTTGCGATTGCATACATTATTTATTTGTTTGGACCTTTTATTGTTTTTCAGTTTTCCATTAATGATGTTTCCTGGTTTTATTCTTCTCATCACCATCACAACACTTTATTTTATTTTATTGTTTGAATTTGACATTTTTTATACAGGGTTTTATCACTGACAATGAAAGGGCTTTAGAAGAACTTTTTCAAGATGAGGAGGATTGTCGGACAGGTGATGCATGTTTGAATGTGATGGCTACTCGCATTGCTACAGTTTTTGCCTCTTTAAGGGTATGTATAATGATCATTAAATAGCGATTAACATTGTTGAGATAATATTCTGAGGCATGCATACGTCTCATTTTCAGGAATTTCCTTATGTGCGTTATCGTGCTGCCAAGTCACTTGATGTGACTACAATGACAACCTTTCGCGACTTGATACCCACAAAACTTGCTGCGAGAGTTTGGGACCGTCTAACACATTACAAACAGAAGATTGAGCATTTTCCTCAAACAGAAACATGTGAGCTACTCATCCTAGATAGATCAGTAGATCAGGTAAGCTCATATTGCATATTGAGTTATTGTACTCTTGTAGCACAGCTTGGTTAATGTCATTATTGTGCATTTCTAGATTGCTCCTATTATACATGAGTGGACATATGATGCCATATGCCGCGATTTACTAAATATGGAGGGAAATAAATATGTACATGAGGTGAGTTAATACAGTTCTAATCCATATCTGCATGCTCTTTCCAGTTCCTGTTGGAATTCTTTTGGATGTTTGCAATCTAAATGTTTTACTGTTTAGGTCCCCGGCAAATCAGGTGGTCCTCCTGAGAAGAAAGAGGTTCTTCTAGAGGAGCATGATCCTGTCTGGCTTGAGCTTCGTCATGCACATATAGCAGATGTAAGTATGGTGGCTACATTATACTTGTGTTTTTAGCACCAACACTTTAAATAATTGGAGATCCTTGGTTGGCTTGTCAGGCTGGTGAACATTTGCATGAGAAGATGACCAATTTCATATCAAAAAATAAAGCTGCGCAAATCCAACATGGTTCCAGGTTGGTTCATAATCATTGTTAATGAAATGGATCCCCTTGTTCAAGGGTATCTAATGTTACGGATGAAAATTGCTATCTAATATTTAAGTTGCATGGTGGATTCTGATCCCTAACTATGAAATAAGATGAAGGGTTTAATTAACATGGTAATGTATTTTCTTATGGATGAGAATTTTGCTGCAATAAGTGGTCAGGTCAGCAGTGTCTGAAAATCTGATGACCTATTGATCTCAATTTTTCTAGGTACTTTTCATTGGATGCTATCTTTTAGAACTAGGTAGATCATATACCCTCCCACAACTTCCACCTCATTCCTTGATTTTCCAGAAACAATATTGTATTAACCACCCTCATGGTTGAGTTGTGATGTTCTGCAAATAAGCTGAATTGTCATAGCTGCCTATCTTTATATTGGTTCTTGATGTTGATTATCAATTTGACCAGTGTTCATTATTTATATGAACAAAGGAAAAATTAAGGAAGCACGATACTCACTAGACTACGGAGCAGTGAAAAGTTTTGTATGGCAGATATTCCTTAGTTCTCATTGTGGGTTCTGATTATAGGCAGCCTGTTGCCTGTTTCGTATTTATTTAAACCTGAAGAGGATGGTTATAGGTTGTTTTTTCACTTAGGTAATGCATGTTGGAGCCATTTGGAGATTATATGCTCTCTGTTTACCGGATGACATAATGAGAAAATGCAATTGTTGTGTTACATCCTGTTTCAATTTTGATTTGAGCGATTATATGTGAATTGATACAGTTGCTGGTGTACGTTGTGTTAATGTGCCAGATGGAATTTAGGTTGAAAGTTGGGTCTTTTCCCATTTCTTATTTTGGTTTGCATGTAGGCTGGATTGTGTATTATCTTTAGGCAAATGTTTCTGCAGGTTGAGGGATGGGAGGAGGTCTATGGAGGAAAAAGGACAGAATGGGCTAGGATTCTAATTGACACTGTGTCATCATCATGGCTGAGGGTAACAGCTGTGGGTGGTGCTGCCAGGAATTATTTAGAAAAAAAAAAAAAAAACTTGAAAAAGAGAACTTGTGTATGATTTGGTGTTTGTCACGGGCTCACAGCCTTAGCAATAAACTGATAGTCCACAATGGCTTATAGTCATCATGGTCCACTTACCTGCAATTCCAAATTACAGTTTTGTTTAAAATGGACGATAATGGGTAGACAATTTGTTGGAAAAATGGCCCTAGTGTACAACCATGAGTTGTATAATTCCTGCAATTTATGACTTGCAATTTGCAGTTAATTTACAGAGAAAGATAAATTTATGATTTCTCTTTTCCTGGCACATTTCTGTGTTTCCATTCTTGTATTCTTGATTCTCATGTAAGATTGGCTTATATTGTTTATATTCCAATGAGTCGTACTTGTTTGCGTTGTTTAAGAAGAGATGCTTATGCTTGCATACCCTATGCTTTCTTTTGTCTGGACATTTTACCTACATATTCAATGATTATGTGTCTTGATAAATTTCTCATTTTTTAAGTCTCATGTGTTGTATAGAGCTGGTGAACTTTCCACTCGGGACTTGCAAAAGATGGTTCAGGCATTGCCGCAATACAGTGAACAAATTGACAAGCTTTCTCTCCATGTAGAGGTTGGTTTCTTGCTTCTAACAGTGTTTACTTATCTAACCAGGTGCTCAAGTAGCCTTTTTCACCTTGGCTTTGAAACTCAGTAAATTGCATCTTGGGTTCTGGTTCACTTAACTGCGCATTGTGTTCCTCAAGTTAATGACAAATATATTGGTTGTATGTTCATCATGGTCTATGATTGTCTCAGCTCCCCTATGTTTTTCCTAATCATATGGTTACTTAGTGGTTAATGCTATAGATTATGGACATTGGTTTAAAGGTCATTGTCTTTGTCTTCAGATGGGTAATTCTCAACCCATCCTATGCTGCTGACTTTCCCTTATGGCAGTACCTTTTAATTTATTTATCATTGCGTCTGTACTCGTTCGTTTTTCTGAAGATGCAGATTTGGATGTGCTTAAGATTCATTATTTGGATTGTCTAGTATTTGTGGATTTTGGATTGAAGTAGAATCAATACTAAGTTTTAAAGGCTAAATATAATTGTGGAGTTCCATTACTTAGATACATCTGGTAAAAAAAAAAAAAAAAAAACCTAAGATATGTCATTTCAAATATTCTTCGCATTTTAAAACTCAAATGCTTTGATCCAAATATAACATAAAGTTAATGGATGCTGTGGCCCTAATGTGAACCCTGTGATGAAGAGGTGTGGATATGGAAACAAATTATAGAGGTTTGACTGTCGCTAATATACATTTTTGGCTTAGGAGGGGAGAATGTTTCCCTGTGCTTGCTTTGCTTCTTGGGTGTTCACGTGTGGGTTGGGTGCATAGATGGAAGATACTCAAACCTGTAATTATTACTTATACCTCCATCCGAATGACATAGTTTGGCAACTGCTATGCAGTATTTAATTGTTTAGTGATTGTTGCCTAGAAGTATAGCATGTTGTCAAGCAGCTAAAATGTTTTGTGAGAATTTTCACATGGCCATGGCATATTGCTAATTATGATTCATGGATGCAGATTGCCGAAAAAATTAACAGTATTATTAAGGAATCAGGGCTGCGAGATATAGGGCAGCTGGAGCAAGACCTTGTTTTTGGAGATGCTGGAACGAAGGATGTAATTAAATTTCTGACTACTAAAGAGGTGAGAATTTCTAGCAAATTGTGTGAAAGTTACAGTTTGTGAAATATGCTTATAATATATGCAACTACAACTCTATGCAGGATGCATCTCGGGAAAATAAGTTGCGGTTGTTGATGATTCTGGCAGCAATTTATCCAGAGAAATTTGATGGCGAAAAGGGTCAAAATCTAATGAAGGTTGGCTCTTTTTATTACAATAAGTTAGTTAAATCAAAGCATTCATGACTGCATATAATACTGATCCTATCATATGAAATATATTTTTTTTTTCAGTTAGCAAAACTGCCAGATGATGATATGAATGCTGTGATGAATATGAGACTGATTGGGGCATCTGCAGAAACCAAAAAGAGTTCGACTGGAACTTTCTCTTTGAAGTTTGACATTCATAAAGTAAGAATACATGTTGCTGAAATGCTGCTGATTCTGTTTATATTCTAAGCCTAAACTTGGGTTCTCTTTTTTCTCCACTGCAGAAGAAGCGTGCTACTAGAAAAGATCGAACTGCTCAGGAGGAAACACAATGGCAATTGTCAAGGTTTTATCCAATGATAGAGGTAATGTCGAAGTTAGAATCATTTTTTATGTTGAATTCCACACCTACCTTCCCATGTTTTCTTTTAGCATCAAGAATCACATGATTGGGGCACTTGTAGTAGCAAACATTTATTTTCAGGGTTTGAGCAATGAAGAGTAAGGAACGATTAAATAATAGAAAATAGGTTAAGTAAAGAACTGCAGGATTTGTAGAGAAGATTATATTAATTGAAGGAGTGTGATTACATGGAAGATCAATCTAGTGGAAGAAGATGGATAAACAAAAGGGAAAGGATAAATAACTGAATGACTTTAGCCCCAGGCAAATGCCCGTGCAGATTTCTCTGCCCTATTCAATAACAACAGAATTCTCTAATAATCCATAGCTAATCTCTGTAGCTTCCTTTATATAGCTGATGCCAAAGTTACTCTTCTAGCTTGGGCATCAATCCAGCTTCTTGGGCCTAAATATTTACTAGTTGGGCCTATCATATCCCTAACATTACCACCTTCTGAGCGAACAGCCTTGTCCTCAAGGCTGATTGTTGGAAATTGTCCTGTAGATTTAACAATGCCAACTGAAATGTCCTTTGCAAGAGCTTGGAGCAATGGAATTACATTGCCATGAACTTGAGACCAAAGTACAAGTGAGTAGAACATATCATCGAATCTTTCTAGTCCAAAGAAGTCTTTTAAAATTCCTGTTGGCTGCATCTTATAATTAATGTCTAAGTGAACCAAACTTTCACATTGAAGCCAACTTGATATTAGGAATGGCATCTTGCAAAACATATTCTCCAGTCTATCCCCAATCCATGGACTGTGAAGGAGATCCAAAAACAACTCCTCGTGTAAAATATTGAAAAAGATGCCACCTCAAGAGAATTAACCATCCTCCTAGTCTCATGAGACCACCAATTGCCACATTTATGATGAGTCCAATATTTCCAATGGAACACCCCAAATTCACTGATCCACTCAACAAATAAATGCACTTTTCAATGAAGTTTTAACCTTGAGCCACAATGTGTTCCAATTTTCTAGAACAAGAACCTCTAGCCAGGAGAGACAAGAAGAACCTCTAGCCACTCCAAGTGAAAAGCGGAATCATGAGCCTATATTAGACATCTCTGTGTTGTATTGAATCCCATTGGTAAGTTTTAAACATGCAATAATAATGATAGCTTGTAGAAATAGAAAATAGAATCCTCATCACCCCTTTTCGCTTAGAACTCTGTAATAGGTTCTGAAATAGACTCTGCTTTATAAACTCCACTTGCCATACATGGTTCTGCTTATAGAGAGTTGCAAGGGAATTTATTCTAGGACCAAACGACCACTTCAATTTAGCAAATATCCTTTTAACCCAAAAATAGGCATTCAATTCATTATAACTCTTCCAGGTATCACAATTGCTTCATTCTTACTATTCTTCACTGTAGCTCTAGTGGGTTCAAAGGTCAATTTAACAACACATTTAAGAGACCCATTCTCTCCAGTAAATGAAGGCATCACCCATTGACCTGCTTCCTTGTGAAGTTCCCATATCTGGCACGCCTTTAGTAACATAAAAACTCCAATTACACCATTTCATACAGTTGTTGGATGTCAATTCTTGGTTCTCCGAAGGAGGACGATTGTTGGACATCGCTTGTCGAGTTAAAGGGATAAGTATTTGATGTGGAGGTGCTGGAGGTGGTCTAAGGGAAAGAACCAGCAATGTTTGGTCTAGAGGCGCAGGAGACGGTCGTTGACGGTGGACGATATACGGTGGCTGGGTATGGTTTGGGTGTCGGTTTTGAATGGTTTCTTTGAGGGCCAATGTTGTATAATAGGATTGGGCCAAATAAAACATAAACATGTTACTAGTTTGGCATAATTGGAATTGTTGTACCTTTTTAGAATTGTGTCTGTCGAACAAGAATGTAGTCTCTGGTAATGGCTGCGGTGCTGCTGCCATGGGCGATTGATATTGCAGAATATGGGTCTTGTGTTTTAGGGGGGAGACGGTTGTGTGCTTTTGGCAGGAGCAACCAAGATAGAATTTGAGCATGGGTTTGGGCAGGTTGCTGGAAGTGGAGGTAGTGATGGTAGAGGTGTTGGTGATGGTGTAGGTAGTTTAACGGTATCGGCAAAGAGACAAGATAAAGAGTAGAAGATGAAACTTCAGGAGGCGGACAAGATAGAGAAACAGTAGAAGATGAGACTTCAGGAGGCTTACTGATGAGAAGAATCTGTCGATTCAATTCATCAATCCCAGCTGCAATTTTGGATTACCCAGCTGCCATATTGGAAGCCAGATCTGAGACGCGTTGGTTAATATTCACAACCTGTTGTTCCAGATGTGTCACTCGTTCTTCTAAACCTAAAACATCCCTCTCTATCTTCATTCTTCAGCTTGTCGCAAATCCGGCAGGTCGGACCAATTGATAGAGTAAGGAATTATTAAATAATAGAAAATAGATTAAGTAAAGAACTACAGGATTTGTAGAGAAGAAGATTATATTAATTGGAGGAGTGTGATTACATGGAAGATCAATCTAGTGGAAGAAGATGGATAAACAAAAAGGAAAGGATAAATAACTGAATGACTTCAGCCCCAGGCTAATGCCCGTGCAGATTTCTCTGCCCTATTCAATAACAACAGAATTCTCTAATAATCCCTTGCTAATCTTTTGTTTGAAAAAAAAAAAAAAATCCCTTGCTAATCTCTGTAGCTCACTTTATATAGCTGATGCCAAAGTTACTCTTCTAGCTTGGGCATCAATCCAGCTTCTTGGGCCTAAATATTTACTAGTTGGGCCTATCATATCCCTAACAAGCAATTACTCAATCAGCCAATTCGGTCGGGTATGATTTTGATTTTCTGAGAATCCAAATGACATTTTTTTTTAATGAAGATTTACCAAACCTTTGTTGTAAACCCAAACTGGAATACTAGAAATAACCAAAAGAAACTGAATTTATTTAATTGAAATTTCAGAACATATATATTTTTAGTATTCTGGTATTTTGTTGACAAAATTGAAGCAAACTAGAATTTAACAAACCTCAAAACCGGACTGAACAGAATTTTACTGAAATTAAAATGGGTTAATTCAGTTCTCAATTAGCTGATACATTTGCTCACCCTTTATTCAGTTTTTCCTCTACCCTGTTTCTGAAAGGTGTGCCTGAGATAACTTATTGTTAAACTATTTGGCAATGATCGAAATAAATATTCCCTGTCCCAAAGAGACGGTCTTTTTTCCATTTTGATCTATTGCACACAAATTAAGGGGGAAAATTAATTTATCTCAATTTTATTAAAAGTCGCATAAGTTTGAAGGTATTCTGTTATGGTCAAATTGATCAATATATTGAAAGAAAGCTTCAGCTGCGGTTAGCAGTCTCTTGTCAATTGAATTGTCCATAGTAAGAACTTAAGTTGATTGACTTAAGTTGTGTCATGGACTTGTAATTTATTTTGTCATCTTGTTGATTGATTTTGTGACCTCTACCCAGGTTATGATAAAAAGGAACTCAAAACTCACCAAAATTCTCTTGGCCTTTCAGGAACTTGTTGAAAAGCTTTCCAAAGGGGAACTTTCCAAGGACGAATATCCATGTATGAATGACCCAAGTGCAACTTTTCATGGCACACCCCATGCATCATCTGCCCATCAAGCTCCAGCCCCTCATTCAATGAGATCGAGACGGACACCAACATGGGCTCGACCACGTAACTCTGATGATGGCTATTCAAGGTGTCATTCTTTCTTTTGCTCAAATGGTTACATTTATCGTAGGCATGAGCACGGATTGGATTCTTGATAATTCACGCTTTCCAGATGTAGCATTGTTTCTTCCATCATGACGATCTTTGAATTGAGAAATGCTAGAGATTTTGCTTCTTTTCTTTCTTCTTTTTGCATCTTGATTGATAATGTTTTCTTCTGCTGCTTTATAGTGATTCAGTACTAAGACATGCATCCAGTGATTTCAAGAAGATGGGTAAACGTATTTTTGTTTTTATTGTGGGTGGAGCTACAAGATCTGAGGTACAGAGTTTTCTAATCTAAACTTCATTTTTGACGGCTATTTTCTCTTTGTATATTCTTTTCATTTTTCATAATAAACCCTCCTCAGCTAAGGGTATGCCACAAGCTTACAAATAAGCTACAGAGGGAAGTGGTTCTGGGCTCTACAAGTCTGGACGATCCTCCTCAATTTATCACGGTAACTAGTTTTCCAATGCTTCTCTTCCATATGACCATCCGAATTCCTGGTGTAACGATTTTTTATTTATTTAATACTGTGCAGAAACTGAAGCTATTGACTGCACATGAACTCTCATTGGACGATCTGCAGATATAAATGACTTGTGTGGGTTAAGAAGCTGAGTAGGAGCTTTCAATAGGTTTCTAATCCCATGTGTTCATAGATGCACATTTCCATTCATTGAAATCATTTTCATTTTTTGGGTAAGCGTTCAGTGTAAAGTCACCGCATTCTGGTATTTCAGTAGTGGCCTTGCTTTGTGTGGCATGTGCACAAGCATCATGCATCGCTAGGCTTCTAGGAAATCGATTTGTGGATTGTAATTGATGGGAACTTGTGAATTTTAT
The DNA here is from genome assembly GCA_949640765.1 of Croton laevigatus. NCBI lineage: Eukaryota > Viridiplantae > Streptophyta > Magnoliopsida > Malpighiales > Euphorbiaceae > Croton > Croton laevigatus. Next base: position 26,573 of record CATIWJ010121502.1, on the reverse strand, counting down.
GATGTGTATAGTGTTACTTTAACCAATCAAATAGGAAATCATTTGAGCTCGGAATTAGAAATGGTAATCAAAATTATCTCATTTGATTAAAACATGATGGCTTCATTTGTCCGTTTGTGCTTTATAATGCATATATTCCTTTTTGTTTTTCTATCCAACTCTCCCCCAAAAGAACAAATAAAATTTTGCTATCAGGCCGTTTTGCAGGGCTTAGGTTCAGGTCCTCAGGAAGAGAATATGCGACGATAAAAGTTGACATAATATCTTTTAATGTCCCGCCGATAAAAGTTGCTATCGTTCTTATGAGAATAAACAGTTTAAATTATACACCAGACTTCCAATTCACAAAATCATTAAGCTATAATGAGCGTGTCATTCTACCTCTTACAGAAGTATATAATAAGGCTGCCCAAAGTTGGTATCACATCATGATAAACAAAATGAACCCTCTCATCTAGCCACCAGGTATACAAGTGTTAACGCGAACCTCCTTTGGTTTCCCCCCAAGCGGAGTTTCTGCTTTCCTCTTCTTAATTTCACTCACAGATCTCTTCACATAGGAAATGTAACCATCAACATCAAATTTCCTTTTGCACCCTGCATGGTTCATATACCGAATTTTCCCAAACACTTGTCTTTCTTTCCAACCCTGAAAACAGCCAGAGGATAACCAACTAAAACCATCATCCCCATTTTCATATATATTAGTAAACTGAGATAGAGATGAATAGTTATTCAAACCTGGTCATGAACACCACATATTGACCACATGCAACCTACATATCCACTTGGATCCCTCCCATCTAATTCATACTGCATGAAATGGCTTATGTTAAACAAACTGGTGGAGCACCTAAACAACACATTAATGGAAGCATAAAGATAAATTAAGATACATCACCTTGTCATTTAGAGAAATTGATATTGCAAGGGCTTCTTCTGGTCCCTTTGTCCACTCCAGAATCTTTTTTGCCCAATACATGCTGCACGGCACAAAGCTTTCAATTCTTATTGCAACATTTGGAGACAGATTTATATACTCTCAGAAATATTTTTAAAACTAGAAAGTAATGAATATTAATTTTCAAAAGACAGAATATGTGGGAGTACTAAAATCATCAATGCTACATGTTAAGGCTGCTTAGACGCAAGATCTAGTCTGCGAAAGCAATTATAAATCATGAATTGTCTTTATATCTTAATGCCATTATACTCAGACAACACAGAAATAAATTTGAAGTCTTATGTTAACTTTAATGCCACTGATCAACAAGAGATCCAGCTTTTGTCTTTGAATTGCTTCTGTTCCCAGCTTATAAACAACAGATATCGAACTAAAATCTAAGAAGTCAAATGTATATACAACAACAACAATCACTTTAGACAGATCTAGTCCCAAACAAGTTGGGGTCGACTGCATATAGAAGAAAGAAAATTAACCAAAAAGCACTTACCGCATAAAACCGTGCATCTTCCCAAGATGTACCATCTCTAGCTGAGAAGCATTCCAAAGCTGAAATGTATGGTAATGATCATTAGAATACAAAACGTGGACAACATCCAAAAAATTATGATATGAGTTCACATTCACTAATTCCAAAGCATATCCAAGGACAGGAGAAATGAAAGTGTTTTGATGCCACTATAAATCACATAAAAGGGTCCACATACCAAATCAGCTGTTTGTGCCTTCTCTAATTGCTCCATCCTACAAATTCAGAGGCCATTGAAATTTTATAAACATCACCAAGCTAAACAAAGAAACTTCATGCCATTAAGTGTAGTGCAATCCAAAGTATAGGAGCAAATTTATCAATATTTTTTTATAAAGACATTGATGTAATTCTTTTAGTTAAAAAGATGAGTTTATTAAAGGCCTAGTTATAAAGTTACAAAAAAAGAAAAAGAAAACTTGGAGGCTATAGCAGCCAGGGGCAGGCAGGGACTTGGCATTGTCGCACCCTCCCTCCACCACTGCATATTTGCCTGAAAGCAATATACCTATGGAGTACAAAGATTTCACCAATATGCATCTAACACACTCACGAGTAGATATGTTCTCGCTTGTCAGATTTATGGTCCAGCAAGGTCTTACGTGCCCATTCCCACGCCCCATGTAGAGAATCATAATGAGGCTGGTAGAAGCAAAAGTTATCTGCTAGCTCTCTTCGCACAATTAGCTCCTCCAAAAACGCATCAACTGACTGCACAGTAGCATATAGATGTATTAGCATTTAGCCATACACTAAATTCCACAATTCTCATACAAAATAGAGGTGCAAGATAAATTACAAAAGAAACAATAAACCAAGTTTTGGAACCAGTACAAAACATGGACGTTGGGACACCAAGTGAGTTATGCTGCAACAATGTTTCAGTGGAACATTGAAAGGATGAACAATGAATTCAAAGATCGATTCCACCAACCTGAGGAGAACGATTTCGCACTTTACGAGCCTCCAGTGCACATCTCTGTGCAGATATTTGACCAAAATGCAGATATGGAGAGAGTCCAGACAATCCTTTAGGCTTTAATGGGTTATTCCTGTCTGCAGAATAATTTTTCAATCTTTTGGTCAGAAATCCATCTTCACTTCCCATTAATACTTCCTTTGCTGCTTCTTCTCCTGGGATGCACCATCCAATTTCGGGAACTTCTGCTCCTTTCCTATAAGGTGAAACCATAAAATCTTTACTAAAATTTTCCTGATGATCAAAATGGCCTTATACATGTAGATTGATACTTACCATATAACTTCGTCAATGAGACCATCCCAATCAATCAACTGATTTGCAGGAGCAATCCACTTTCTATTAGGTGGTTGTAAATCAGGAAAATCAATTAGATATTCACTTAGCCTTTTATTTATCTTACCCCTTAATGTCTTAGCACTGTACTCCAACTTTTCTGATGCTACCCACATAGGCACTACATTGTGAGCATCAACTTCATGAATGGCCACTGCATCACTAACCTTTTTACAAATTTCAGTTTTACAGTTGCGGATTTCTCTTAGTGGTGAGAAATCAGTAACTAAAAGAGAAGCCTCACACTCCCTTAAAATTTTTGGAACATTCTCTTCAGCTTCTCCCTATAATTAAAAACCAAAATTTTGAAATAAACCAATTAAGCTTCCTTCAAAAAACATCATTTCATTGCTAATCAAATGTGATATATCTCAATGAATATCAAACCCAATTAAATGCAATGAATCGGTTCAAGGTTAGTACTTCAAGATAAATTTACAACAACCCGCGAATTCAAGATGAACCCATTTCAAATTTAAAAAGCATGAAGCCTTTCCCCATTCAGCACTTGACATTGTTCTTTCAGAAATTTCCGACATTTTCTCAGCACCAAACATAAACAAGTATGATTTATGAATGAAATATATGAACTTGCCTGGAATAAGAAAAATGGAATTCCAAGGGTCTCCTCGAGTTTCCCCTGAAGTTGACGCAATCCCCTTAGCATAAACCCTAATTGCCTGGCTTTGGCCCCCAAAAACTGATCGAACAAATTGAAAGCAACCGCCACAGGCACATTGCTCTTATTAGCCTCATCAATGGCGTGGATTAACGCCCAATTGTCTCTGAATCGTTGATCTCTAAACATCCAGTAAACAACAGGACCCGTTCGCTTGGACGATCCTTCCTTAATAACCCGGATTCTGGCAGGTTGAACAGAGGAGATTTGGTGGCCTGGTAGAGAAGGTACAGAGGCCATTGAAGAGAAGAGAACACAAAAGAGTAGAGAGTGTGTTTTCTTGCTAAGTAGCGTCGATGGTGTACGGTAATTACGGCTGAAGTGAGCCACCTCGTCTCGTCTCGGTGATTGGAATGGTTTTCATGGAGACCCGTAGGCTTTCTCGTTGTTCATGGTAAGGAAAGGGTGAAAATGGAGGGAAACGGAAACAGAAATTCGTGGTTTGGAATGTGCATACGTGGATCACAACAAGTGTGAAACGCGTCAAACTAGGAGTGTAATAGAATAGGGCTACGTCTAAACTCAGCCCACTTGAAGAAGCTCTGTGTTCAACTGGCCCATTTATTAAGGGTTGTTTATGTTTTAAGAAAACTGTAGTAAAAACTGGGTGCAATAGTAAAAAAAAAAAGGTTTATTTTTTCAACAAAGCAATAGTAAAAAAAGAGTTGGATTTATGAGCTGGGCGCAATGCAATAGTGAAAAAAGCTAGATTTATGAAGTGGGAGGAAAGTGAATTGTTACATCTTTTACTATTTTTCTTTGGCCCAAATAAAGAGTGTAAAATAAAAAATAAAAAAAAATGTAAAATGTATTTTGCAATTTTACATCCTCCCTTATTTTACATCCTCCCTTATTTTACACTCCTTTTTTTAAAAAAAAAAAGGTTATTGTTTGGATAGTTTTTAAACCCTATTGGATTCGTCGGTGGCCATAAAATAATGAATAATATTAAATTTGAAATAGGACTATTAATTTTAATCATAGTAACATTCCTCGTCAAAATTATTTTTATATGGAACAATTAAATTAATTTGATCGGAAATATTTGAGGCTGTTTTGTGTACACGTCAATGTCGAAATTCCTGTATATTCGCAGTAAGTCATTAATTGTGAATTATAGTAATTTGATTGCATCACAGGTAAACCGCACTTTCCTCTTTTTTGGAATTAAACCGAACGTTAATTAAACAAGTAACTCGTTTGCCTGTATCTATCAAATAATTTTCTCGTTACATATCTTGACCCCACGAAACAAACTCACGATATGCTAAAAACAAAGAAACATAATCACACGACTTCATTCCCACACAATCTATAAAGCTTGAATTCTTATTGGTGGGTGCGCCAGGCCCTTGCAGCAGTGCAACGCATGAGCGACGCTCGAGGTGCCAGTAGCAAGCTACTGTGTTGCTCCTCCCCAATAAAAAATTAATTTAATATCGAGTGAGCCATTGGCCCAAGTATCAGATATTAAACTGATAAGAACAGATACTACACTTGATCTTAGCCAAAAGGCCGAGAAAGGTATGATTCGAATGAGGCAATGAGATCTCCATTTATAGGCACTGTAGTGTGAAACTCTTCTCTTCTTTTCAATGTGGGATTATTCGGCCTCAGACCAAGTAAAAATTAACTTTGACCAACCTTGTTAATCAACAAAACAGTCTTTGTTGTACTGGAATTTGCTTAACCACAACAAATTGTTCTTCTCATAATTAGAAGATCAACAGCTCCACATGACTTCAAGATATACCCATAGCAAATTCAAAATGAACCCATTTCTTATTTAAACAGAATGAAACTTTTCACCATTCAAGTTCAGAAATTGCATACATTTTCTCAGCACCCAGCAGAAAAAATATGTATGAATCAATGAATGAGATAAATAAACTTTCATGGAATAAGAAAATTGGAATTCTAACATAATAAAGCCGTAATTGTCTCCCTTTAGCCCCAAAAAACTGATCGAACAAATTGAAATCAACCACCACAGGCATGCTGCTCTAATTAGCCTCATCGACGGCGTGGATTAACGCCCAGTTGTCTCTTAATCGTTGATCTCTCAACATCTAGTAACAACAGGATTCGACTTGATTGTAAAGATGCCACTGAAAAGAAGAGAGCAAATAAGTTGATGTAGTGCCTGAGGATGGAAAGGTCGGGAAACGAAAACCGTTAATTCGTGGTACCGAATGTGTGTATACGTGAAAGTGCCGTAATAGGCCAGGGCTTGGGCTATGTCGAAAGTTAGCCCATATAATTGATACGAAGAAGCTCTGTGCTCTGTATTCGGTCCACTGAAAATTGGCCCATTCGAGCTGGTCCAACTTCTTAGTCAACCAATTGTTGTTTAAGGGAATTTTATGTTGTTGATGATAATTATTATTTGAGCCAAACTTAAATTAAATTTATTTTTTCCAATTGAAGGAGAAATTAGTAACTGAATTTCAATTGTATGAAAGAAATTCTTTGATAACAAGTTGAATCAATTAAATATGTAAGTTATTGGATGGAATTCCAAAGAAAATATTAGCTCATGTTATAAAATGGCACTACATTTGTGAATATATATATATATATATTTCAAATAATTATTATTTCTAATTCAATCAAAATTACAAGACATTATTGTACAGAAGAATTTCTTAACTGGAAAAAGCTACCTACTTAAGCTAATCTTGTTTGATTTACATAAATAAATATGCTTTTTACTAACAAAAATGAGCAAGATTTTTAACTTTCAATAAATTATTAGTTTGGTTTGATTTAAATTGATTTGTATGTGCCTATTCTTGGTTCAATTCACCAAACAATTAAAAAAATTAATAAATAAGGATATTTATAACCAAAAAATTAAAATTAACTTGGTCTTTATTGCACAAATTTATGAAAGTTCAGACTTGTCATAAAGTAAACCTGGTAATATTATTAAGAGTTCCACTTTAATTACTATTTTTTTAATACACTATATCTAATCTAATACCCTACGCAAGAGAAATTTAAAAACAATAAATGAGGAGTAGGAAAAAATGGGAACTGGACTAGTCAAATGTGTACATGTATCATGACAGACAGGATGTACATATATTTGACTCCCCACCTAAAAGACATCTTTACTTTTTCCTTCCTAAAAAAAAAAGTAGCGTTCTTTAGTCTTTACAAAGCTGGTTGATTGAAGGAAAGATTGATACGTACAATACATGTAGTAGTGGAATTATGGGGTGTACGTGGGTCTATTATAGTCTCGTTCACTATTCCTTCCTCTCTGCTTTTACATTTCATTTACTAGTAATAGTATTATTCTTTTACCTACATTTTACTTTACTATTTCTTCCTCATTTAGCTCTGATAAATACTTCTATTCACCTCATAATTCAAATACAATTCTGCGTGTGTAACTTTGGGAGGAGCTGAGTTATATATATTTTAAATTAATGTCATTAATTTAGTTTTCCAAGTTTATGCAAAAATGTAAATAGATGCATGCATGTAAGATATATGGTCTCTCCCATCTTAAATTCGCCACTGAATTATCACATGACGAAATTTTCACTTTTCTTCATTTGTTTTTTCATGCACAAAATAATAATGTTCTTGACCCAAAACAGCTACCTGCATTGTGTTCCATTTAATTATTGTCTTAAATGCACCTCTCTCCATCGAGTTTATTAAACTGACTTCATTTATTTAAATTTCAAGACTAAATACCGCTTATCATATTTATGTTTATACACTAGGAACTTCACAAATTGTTACAAATGTATTATTTTTTAAACTTTGTAACTACAATTCAAAATTTTTGACGAAATCAAAAAAATATAATTTATATGTGGAACCCATTAAATTATCTAATCTTAAAATTGAAATTAGGGTTCGAATAATTTTGATATTACAAAAGAGATGGTGATTGATTAATCTTTCACAATAGAGTTGCATTCTTTCAATTTTGTCTAAAATTTTGAATTGTAATGCAATTTGAGTAAATTTTGTAAAATATGATACATTTGTTATAGAGTTTAAAAAATAGTATATTTATGACAATCTGTATAGTTCGTAATGCACATATATAATAGCCCGACTAAATACTAAATATATTTTGCTCTCTCTTATTATCTATCTTCCTCTCTCTACATATATAATAAATTTATTAACTAAAATAATTAAGTGACTGTTTGCAAGATGAACAGAGGCTATTGCAAACTTATGACAAACAAAGTGTTTGCAATCTTCCACGAACCTTTTCTTTTTTCTTTTGAGAAGATTTATCGATTCACTTTCTTTTTCTTAAACCATAGATGTACAGGTGTGTGGGAGAGGACAAATAGAGTGTTGAACCCAAAACCTCACCGTACCGAGTCAGTGAGCCTGATTAATGCTAGGCTATATGACTCGACCCCACCGATTCACTTAATAGGTTTCTATATTTTTATATAACTAATTAACAACAATATACTTATATTTTGTGCTAATTATTTTTTATTTGTTATTCTGCTAGATACTTAAATTCTTTCGTTTATTTACCTTAATTTTACTGTTAAGTTGATAAATTCGTTCATTTATTTACTTAATATAGAATCAAAAAAAAAATTTATCATATGTTTAGTGTAATATATTGAAAGATTTGTTATAAGCAATTATTAGTTTTAAAAAGTAAATTATTAAAGAATAAAATAATTTTATTTGGAAAAGGTAACTCAAATAAATTTTCTTTGTACAACTATAAGTTAAATAACTGAAAATAATTAGTATAAAATATGAGAATTTAAATTCAATCATTTAGATAAATAACTACATATAATGGAAGGAGTGAGGTTGGCAGGGCGGAAGATCTTCATCAGCTGGACCAAAAAGTGCGGAGTTCGAACCCCTTGAAGCCCTTCCTCCATGGATGTGTGAGTGATATCTAAGGAGGGGAAAAACCTACATATGATTACCTAAATCTTGATAGTTATTAGCAAAGTATATATATATATATATATCCCTTGATACTTAATTATATTAGTAGAACGCAATGATATGATTTAGATCTCCAATATTACCACCAAATTTAGCTGCAATAATTAACTTTGCTTTTTCTTTATTCCCTTTTCATTGTAATAAGAATTGTACTCACATGCTCTCTTATTTCCTCATTGATAATGATCATTATAGTTTCATCATTTTCAATGGGTAGCTCTACAAATTAGTTTAATGCCACAAGTAAGCAAATAACACTTGAATTCTTTTTAGTTGAAAATTTTAAGGGATATTTACAAAAACCTCTCTAAGTTTTTACATATTCTACATTTTCCTCTCTGTTTATTTTTTTTGGGACAAAAATCTCCCTGTATTTTAATTCCGTTAGATAACTATATCATTCTGTCTATTTTTTCTGTTAAAATAACAGTAGAAGGATCAAAATATAATTTTTATGGGACCTTTAAAAAAACTCAAGAATTAAGGGACCGTTTTGAAATTTTCCTTTCTTCAACCTTCAACCTCGCCTCCCTCCGATCCGACCACGATGAAGAATCCCTCTCATTAGTCGAGCCTCTCCATGATTTTTTCTACGTTTTTATTTTTTATTTCCATTTCAAACCCAAAATCATCTTGAAGATAATTTTGAAAACAGAAACAGAACAAGGTTGAAGGCTGAAGAAAGTAAAATTTCAAAATGGCCCCTATAGTTATTTTAACAGAAAAAATAGATAAAAGGGTATATTTGTCTAATGAAATTGAAATAAACAGGAAAAAAATATAGAATATACAAAAACCTAAGGAGGTTTTTGTAAATATACCAAATTTTAATTATAAGTCCACAAATTAATACTTAAAGTAAATGTTGTTTCTTATTTCTTTATGTTCTATACGTCATATTCAAGTCATATCTATACATGATTAGAAGTACCATTGAGGCAAGACAAAAATAAATACCAAAAAGAAATCAAACTAAACAATAAGAATGTAATAATGAGGCATATATACCAAATACCTACAAATACAATCCAATTATTCTATTACAACTCTAATCATTGTGTTTATGAACATCACAAGGATGAAGGATGGTTGTTGGTTATTTATTATTTTAATTTATTGGATTTCACTTCATTGTCTGTCTATTAACAAACTTAGAATTAATTTGTATTTATTTTCAATTCTACTAAGACATGGTTTTTAGTGTTATATAGTACTGGTAGATAGAATATTATTAAGTAAGGATTAAGTTTTAATTTAGTTGCAGATTTGACAATTGGTTTAGGTCAACCACTTTTCACTATTTTTTGTTTTAAATTTAAATACAGCTAAAATAGTAAAAGCAGCTAATTTGTCAAGTTCAGGGACTAAATTGAAAAAAAAAATTGGATCATTTTGAACATTAAATATATCAAGTTCAAAACTGAGCGTCTGAAAACACAACTACGCATATCACTTAACCCTATTATATCATTAATATTATTATGCAAAGCATCTAAAATACAATTTGGAGGAGTATTTGACCACTCCATACAACCAGAAATAGAATCAGATACACGTGCTAGATTATGTGCACGCTAATTCGCTGATCGCTTTACAAAATTCACTGTAATTGAAGAAAAAGATTTTACCAACTGTTTACAATTAAAATTTAAACTTCTAAAAAAAGCAGAATCTAAATTAGATGACCTCGATGCATGCACAACCTGCAAACAATCAGTTTCTAAGTAAATTGGTGCTATAAATTTTTTTTCCGTTTAACTAAGATAATGCCTCCCTTACTGCCAATGTGTCTGCCATTAACGCATTATGACTTGATACTAAAGATTTAGCAACACAACTCACCAAAATACCATGATCATCTCTTACAATCCACCCTGCCTTAACTTCTTTTGCATCTAAATCAAATGAGGCATCAACATTGCATTTTTAATGTACCACTTATTGGCAATTTCCACTTTCCTGGAAAATGACCATGCCTTGAACCAAAACAAGTAACAATCTGTTTCACTTCCTTTGCTAACTTCCAATCACGCAACCATCCATCACTTCTCATCACAATTTTCATCGGCCGAATCAACTTTTGCTCCCAAATTAATTCATACCTGCATGTCCATATATTATTTTATAAAATAGCTAAACACCTCACAGCTACTACATCATTACCCTTCTACTGCAACTCTTGAAACCAATCCACCATTAATAAAATATTTGCTGAGAATTGGGCCATTATTATCAGCTGCCATGTTTTAGCGGCAAAATCACACTCAAAAAATAAGTGTATCATTGTTTCCATTGTAGACTCACAAACAGGACACTAAGAATTTGTGTTAATATGCCTTCTATGAAGTTCACTTCTTACTGGCAGTATATTTCTATACACCCTCGATGCAAAATTCAACAATTTAGAGAGCATCTAAACTCCATATCACTTCAACAACGAAAATTCTGAAAACTGCTGCAAGTGATGAATATAAACTTCATATCCACTCTTCACTGAATACCTTCCCTTGGCATCAAACCACCACATCCAACTATCATCTTGCCAAACATTATTTAAAGGGACTTGCATTATCATAGACACTTCTTGCTCCATAAACGTTTGATTTAATAATTCAACATCACAACTTCTACTTCCATTAAAAAATAAATCAGAAACAACAATATCTGCCATCCCTGTATTATTCAAACTACGTGCCCGAGATTCTTGAATGTTTGGCAACCAAGGATCCGTAAAAATCTTTATGCTTCTACCACTTCATACTCGTTTTAAACATCATAGCTCCAATACAACTTTAGAATAAAACAAACTTTTTCAAATGGCACTTGGATTATTTCCCAATGTTGCTTCCATGAACTCAGTTTTAGGAAAATAACGGACCATATATAATCTTGCAACATAGGAATTCGGATAAACCATCATCTAGGGACGAACGCAGGACTGAAGAACAGGAAGGGACAAAATTTATTCACTAAAAGAAATTTCAAATAATATTTTTACTAATCGAATATCTTTGAATAAAGATTTTAAATTAATTTCACTAAAAGAAATTGAGTAATTCAAGAGCTCTCGAACGAGAGGCTCTCGAAAAACTCTTTTCTTTTTATTTTTTTTTATTTTAATTTTTTTTTTTGCGATTCGAACGGTAGATTATTTGTACTGGGAACCGAGATCAGTTTTAATGGTCCACAGTTTGCTGAATCCGACTCTGTGTTGTAAATTAAATGTGAAATAATCGAGACCGTTGAATTTTGTAATCAGATAAAATTTATAATATAGGGTCAATTTCTGTGAACCGCAACCCTCTGAAATTGATCTCGGGTCTCAGTATAGACAATCTGTCGTGCCGTATTAAAAAAAAAAACAAAACAAAAAAAAAATAAAAATTTCGAGAGCCTCTCGAACGAGAGGCCTAGCCTCACTCAAAGAAATTTCAAATGTACAAATTTTTTTGAATATTTTTACGTATCGAATATCTTTGAATAAAGATTTTAAATTAATTTTAAAATATATTCTTTCTAAACATTATTTTTTTTAAAATTAATAAAATAAAACGTATAGAGCTTTAGTATGTTAAATTTAAGAAAATATATAGAGAGGGTTTAGTATTTTTTTTCATATATCATGTACAATATTTCAAATTATCTAATAGAGTATATGGCTATATATGTGGGAATATGTAATAGTTATTTCTACAAATACAATAATGTTTTGCTAGTGATCATAAAATAAACTATAAAAACTATTATTTAATTAAATGGTTTTGATATATACAGGGCTGTATATAAGCATTTAATACGTAAAAAATCTGTATGGAAAAAAACAGAAGTCAACTTTTTTTTTTTAATAACTAAAAATTCTTTCTTGAAGAAGTGAATAGTCGAATAACCAAAAAAATTTTTATTACAGAAGTGAGAAGTCAAATTTTTTTTTTAATAACTAAAGAAGCTTTCCCCGTATTAAATACTTATATGCAGTCCTATGGGTTGCATATATCAAAACTATGAATATTTATTGGCCACATAACCCGTGTTATATAAATCACAATCAGCCATAGCTTCCTGAACCCATTTATTAACCAATTTGGTTAAGGAGAATTTCCATATTTATTAGAATGAGATAAAAGGCCATTAAAATCACCAATTACATACCATGGCAGTCTTGATAGTTCACACAAAGAAGTCACCAAGTTCTATGATTGCCTCCGTTCATTACTTCCTGGCAAACCATAAAAACTAGTTAAGCGATATGATTCCTTGCAAATAAACCGCAATATCAATAAAATTTTTATTAGAATTGATTAAATTACAAGATTGTTTCTCCTTCCAAAGCATAGCAAGATTGTTTCTCCTTCCAAAGCATAGCCACCCCTCCATTACGACCAACAGGGTTCATGACAAACATACCCACATAATCTAATTTTTTTTTTTTTCTACTTTTGAAAAACAAATTAAGATTTCCATTTTAAAAAAAAACTTGGGTCACTTATGTGTTACCACATCCACGAGCTCTTGGATTGTTGCTTAATTCCCAAGCCCGCTGCAATTCTAGCTCAATACACTCATAAAGCCTAGGGGTGCACAAGATAACCGAAAATTCGGTTTTCGAACCGGAACCGAACCGAACCGAATTTTCAGTTCGGTTTTCAGTTCGTTAAATAGTATAAACCGAATTTTCTGTTCGATTTTCGGTTTATCAAATTATAAAAATCTAAAATTTTTTACATGTAAAATTCGGTTAAAACCGAAACCAAATCGAAACTGAACCAAAATTTGGTTTAAACCAAATTTCGGTTCGATTTTCGGTTCACATATTTTAAATTCGGTTTTGAACCGAAAACCAATTTTCGGTTCGGTTCACGAATTTGTGCAGCCCTAATAAAGCCTCCACACCAGCATGTTTCTCATCTAAAAGCAACTGCTCATACAACGATTTTGCAAGCTTAACCGTATTACTAGATTTGGTAGCCATCTATATTGTTCAAATTGGAAACAAAGATTGAAATAATAGGGAAGGGGAAAAAAAAGATAGAGAAGAAGACATGTAGAAAAGAAAATAAAGAAAAATTAATGAAGAAATAGGGCAAAGAAATGATTAACTAAAACTTGCACAAAACGGCAAGAGAGGGATAAACCCTAAACCCGCCACCATTAGCAAGAGGAATTACAAGATATTTATTTACTACTATCTTCAGTTTTTGAATTCTTTACACTTTTTTAGGGTTGAGTAGATTTAAGTTTGATGTTGATAGTTTGATGAGTTGATTAGGTAGATTAAAATATTATTTATATATTATCAAACTACAGTAATCGTATTTTATAACTAACCTAAACCTACTTTAATCTACCTAACATAACCCATCAAACTATCAACACCAAACTTGAACCTAAGCTAGGGTTTTGAAGTGTATAGAATTCAAAAAACTGGAGGTAGTATTAACTTAAAATGATTCTCACTTATGTACAACTCACTTTAGCATAAGATTCAGTATAATAGTTTTGATAGTAGACAAAAACTAATTTTTTTTAATCATTTGATAAAATTATTTTAAATCAATCTAATTTAAGTACGATAATAGAAAGTTAATGATATTTTTATAACTTCGAACTCAAATTTGGCGGTTAATGCAATGTCTCCAACCAATCCAACGATGTGGGTGCAAAACCACATTTTTCAACGTAGCTTAAAAACAAATCAAACCCTAATTTCCCCACAAAGGATTTTGAATTTTCAATTGTATTAATGGGCCGTTACTCGTTGCTCAATCAAACTAGAGCAGTTGGCTTTGAAAAATTGAATACAAATTAATTAGTGAGTAATTGTATTTTATTCTAAAGTGTCCGTACTAATTACCTAATTATGGGCCACAATTAGAAGAAGGTTGAATTAAAATAAAATAGTACTACACTAATAGCCAGAAATTAGTGGGGAGGGGAAGGTAGCAATGATTTAGTTCGTTGTTTGTGAAAGCTAAGTTTCAACTGAACCTATATATATATTTATTGTACTACTAATTACTAATTAATATTTTGATAAAAAAAAAACTAATTAATACTTAATTAATTAGTACTTATTATAGATTTATTGAAACAGGAATTGAATGAAAATCAATGATGATCAATCTTACCCACCTTGTGCAATGAGTGTTGTCGCAGGAGATCCCAGCTGCTCCCGCGTTTGATGCCTACACGTGCCATCCACGTGGATAGATAATGACTCAATTTCAATATGGTGGAATGATTATTTATTTTACATATAACGGTGGAGGTGGTTTTTATTTTTTTGGCAAATTGTGCAATTTCCCCTGAGCTTGCACAGAATTGATAACGAGTCCAGTTTTCAACTTTTTCTACATACCACCCCCAAACTCAGACGAAATTGCCACTTTGCTCATTTGGGAAGAGTGTGGCCTTCACTTGCCTTTGCTGATAATAAAATTAATATAATATACAAATAAGATGAAAGCACACTAATCATCTTATATGGGCCAAAACTATTATGAGGTACACAAACTATATCACTTTTTGACACAAAACCCCTCGATGAACTAATAATATTATTAAATCCCTGGACTTACAAAAAAATTTACACGAGTACCTTATTAGACAGGACAAACGGAACGTGTATAACAAACAAACGGGAGCTCGTGAATAGTGGCTTCAGTTTCAAAACATAGTCGTTTTGAATGAGAATTAAGCCAAAAAAAAAATAAAAATTTATTTCCTCCATCCTTCTAAACATAGTCATTTTGCTTTTTATTTATCATCACTACGCCACCACCTTCACCACTTTCTACTTCATCATCACCACGCCATTATCATAACCACCTCTTTCGTTCCTTCCTTTTTTTTTTTCTCTTTCCACGAAAGTTCCACTTCTTCTCTTTCCTCTTCCTTCGTCGCCGCCGCTTTTGCAACCATCGCACCATTTATAGTTAAAGCCACTGCCATCGAGCTTTTGCATCAAAAAGCTTCTTCTGGTTTAGACTTTCTCCAAAGCTTCTTCAAATCCCTTCTCGTTCTCTGACTCTAGCCTAGAAAATGAAAATCCCAGAAAATGAAAACCCCAAACCTCTTAAATTTATTTGAAATCCAAACTGATTTTAAGAAAAAAAAATCAAAAAACCAGTTTTGAAAATACAAAACTCAGCAGACGAAAAAAGGTTTTTAAAGTAAAATCTTTGAAACCCATCTGAAATCGAATTGAAATTTTGAAACTCATTTGAAGAAATTGAAAATGATTTCAGCGAATAATATGCAACTTGCGAAGCAACTTGGAAAATCTCTTTCAACGATTACAGGTTGGATTCAAATATCTGAGGGCAATCGGTAAAACTCTTCCTCTCTTCTCCATTGTTTTATTTTGAATATTTTGGTTCAATCGAGAAAATGCCAGATTGTTTGTGTATCTTGGAGCCTTGTTTTTCTTTGATTCAAAATTCTGTGTTCTTTTTTTGTTTTGCTTAACTTTGGTTCTGTTTGTGTTACGTCCTGTATTTGACCTTTTATATCATTCATTTTGTTTAAGTTAATTTTAGTTTTAGAATTAGATTTCCATTTTTGTAAAACCCAATTTGCTCACTTCAAAATAATTTTTCATTTTTGGGTTCAAAATCGTTTTTGCTTTTGATTTCTTCATCTTTCCTCGCTTCATTTTCATCTTCAATTTTTTCTTTTGATTTCTTCATCTTTGATGGCTTTAGTTTTTACTTTTAATTTCTTCATCTGTAATGGCAGTATGATGTGTTTGTCAGCTTCGTTTTGGCCAAGTGTTCATCAATTTCATATGTGAAGACACCCGTAAATGAAGGAACGAAAGTGGTGGCGTGGTAATGATGAAGAAGCAGAAAGTGGTTGTGATGGTGGTGGTATAGTGATGATGAAGAAGAAGCAAAAGGACTACATTTCGAAACTGAAGCCACTATTCACATGCTTCCCATTTGTTTGTTTTACACGCTCCATTTATCCCATCTAATAAGGTGCTCGTGTAAACTTTTTTATTATACATGCTATTAGTTCGTGGAGCCTTATGTCAAAAAGTCTATATCTCACATATATATACAATATAGGAACCTATATTCTGTTACTTAAATGTTTAGCTTGAATTCTATACAACTAAAGCAACAAAATTGAATAAGAAATACTGGACAAAACAACATTATAATGTTTTATGCAAATTTTAATTTTAAAAGTTAACTAACTAAACAGAGTTATTATCTTCCTTGCAAAAATTAATAAATGTAGCTTCACATTTGAAATTCTCTTTGCTAAACTTGTAAATTGATCTTCCAAGAATTTGTACTTCAAATCAATAACAAGAACACCAAATCTTGATCCTTCTAGTTTCTCAGAAAACTGAAACTAGAAACACATATCAACAATTAAAAATTCCGTAGAATTTTAGAAACATAACCCATATTCTGAAACTCAATTGCAATATTTAACTTGTTGCCTATAGAATATCAAATCCAGAATTTCTTCAAAAACATGGGCAAGAACATTGAACTATTACAATTCTTCATTCCAAAATCAACAACCTCTTTTTTCATAAAATTTTCAAAAACAGAGATAATTATTCTAAAATTTAATCCTCAAGAACCAACAATCATAGTCCGATTGCATATCTTTATTTTTGGTCTCTTAAAACCATTACAAACTTAAACCAAGAAAGTAAATTATTGCATAACAACCCCAAACCAAGAAAACAAACTATTGAAGAACAAACCCAAATTAGCCATTTCATATGAAATTAGTTGTTCATTACTTAACTAAATCAAATGAAATCTAGAAAACCATGAATATAGTTGAAATTGATTAAAAGAAATCTTACAAGAATCAAGGGATAGCGAATTACTCAAGCTCAAACCCTAAGAATCAAGAAGATTTAAGAGAATATTTCTCAAGTAGTAAACTCCTTAGGATTCGAGATTATGACATATTCAAGCAATTAATCTAAGAATCAAAAGAGAAAGAAACTCTGAAATAATTTGAGACAATTTATCTAAGAATATGAACAGTCTGAAATAAGGCAAAATTTAGTCCAATAATTTTCTCTAACCTTCTATTTACTCAGAATCGTGGAGAAAATTGAAGGAAAATCCATATAAGAAATCAGAATCAATCAAGGTTATTTAAGTATTGGAGTTCTTTGTCTAAATTTTGACAATTTCATGGAAAAATCATTTTCATCTTAAAAGAAATTTAACATAAGAGGTAAAATCAAAACTGAAAAGCTTAGGTTTCCATGTGATTCGTCTGAAATCAGAAAGCAATCAAAACTAAAAATTTAAAAACCCTAGTGTTTAAAAGGTGTTTTGGTGGTGGTGGGCTTGTGAACAGTGACAGTGAAGAGAAAAAGAGATGTGATTTGAAAGGGAAGCGGTGAGTGGGGAGGTAAGTGCTAAGGGTACGGTGGGAATTAGGTTTTAGATACATTTTATTAGTTTTTTTACTTCACAATCGACATCAGCAAACGTGAGGGCCATGCTCTTCCCAATTGAGCAATGTGCCAATTTTGTCTGAGTTTGGGGGATGATATGTAGAAAAAGTTGGAAAATGGGCTCTTTATAGATTTTGTGCAAATTCAGGGGGAAATTGGATAATTTGCCTTTTCTATACATAATAATTGCTGAAAAGATTGCATAATCAGGCTGCTTAACATTGAAGCTTCAATATATACCTTAGACATAATCATTATATCTTTTATAGGAGCATTAACAAGTATGTATTTTAGGTTGACACGCCTTAATTCAATATTCCTTAATTCAAATTAATGATTCAGACTATAGATAAAATATGATTTTGTGTATTTTTTTGGATATTTATAAAAATCTCCTTATGTTTTAGTCATATTAATATTTTTTTCTCCGTCTTTTTTTTTAGAATAAAAATCTCCATCTATTTTAATTTTATTGACAAAAATATCATTTCTATCTATTTTTTTGTTAAAATAATAATAAAATGATCAAAATATTATTTTATAGACCATTTTAAAAGAACTGAAAAATTAAAAAACTGATTTTGAAAAAATATCCCCTAAACTTTATCTTTAACCTTTAGAAAGCCTACCAACAGCCGCCACCTATACTCCTTCCTATGTCTCCACTATGATGTCTAAAGCTGTCCTTAGCTGTTAATAATATCACAAGCTAAAAACAATTCTAATATACTACTATTTGTCAATAACAAAACAAACAAAAATAAGTAGACTTCTAATCTAATATGGGTTTAACAGAACAAGGCAATTTGGGTTTCCAAAGTTTGAAGATGAAGCTATGGGATTTTTTTCAAAATCAATCTCTTAATTTTTCAGTTTTTTTAAAATAGTCTGTAAAATTATATGTTAATTCTTTTAACTTTATTTTAACATAAAAATAGATAAAAATGGTATTTTTTGTCAACGAAATTAAAACTGAGGGAGATTTTTATCCAAAAAAATAGGGAGAAAAATATTAATATGGCTAAAATATAGAGAGATTTTTTTAAATTGTTTATAAGAAATGAAATATATTTTGTTTGATATATAAGAGTAGTGTTTAATTTGGTGAATGCATTAAAATAAAAAGACTACCTTAAAAAATTAGGTCTGTAGATGAAATTTGGAGGGTAAGAGGTTGCATAGTGATTAAGGCATAAAATTTCTTATTAATAATACTGAATATATTATTGAAAAGTGAGAGAGATTTTATTACATTGATACCTTAAAATTATTTACAAATTTTGACACAAATTAAAAAAAAAATTAGAGGGTTCTAGAACCCCTACCAAACAATGCTTACATTTGCCCATGTTTATTAGGACATTGAGATATTAAGTTTGATTTTCAACATTTCCCTAAGTAGGGGAAAAAAAACTAAATGGAATGTGAGGAAGTATAGTTTTAGAATAATTCACATTTTATTATAACTTATTGATTACATTAAATTAAAAAAAATATTGTTAAATGGTTGATTTCTTCTTTTTAATAAAATAGATTTTTATTTCTGGTAACATGTTTATTAAATATTTCATCAGTTTTGATTTAAGTATTTTGTATATCATTTTTTAAAAAAAAATATTGCACCCAATTTTTTTATATTGAGAAAATGATTAATTTTTATCAAGTTTATAAAATTTCGAAAGAATTTATATATTAGAAGACTAAAAAATATAATATTTTAAGAGTTAGAAAATTAAATAGTATTGCATCCGTTTTAAAAAAAAATAAAGATTTTTTTGTATAAGAGTATTTTAATAAAATAGTGACTTTTAATATTTTGAGTATAAATTAAAAAAAATTTCTTTTTATCTTGTAATAGTTTGAATATTTAAATGATTTCTTTGACAGAATGTGCAGTGTGTTACAATGACGTGTTCCATAGAATAAGAGAGCTGAGTAAAAACTATAGTATTTTGGGTGCAAAAACACAATAAATGTGGCCACCTATTATTACGAATAATGAGTTGAATAGAACATGTGAGTTTTTTGCGTGGGCTCCGAAATTCACCCACGAAGTCAAATTTGCTTAAAAGAGTGCATTACCTTTAATAAGCTTCTAAATTAGGAGTAAGCTTCGACCTAGTTAAGGCGCTGAGCTTCTCCCGACACGATCTGGATTCGATTCCTACATCTTCCCTTCCCTTAGATTAGGATAGATTTAGGATATCTTTGTTAAAAAACAAAAAAAAACTTCTAAATTGTTGCAAATGCAATGTGTCAATAAATATTTTGCACCAATAACCTACAAAATGAACACAAACATTTCACAAAATAGCCCAAATGTAGAAAACATTATGTGGTTTAGCGGAAAAAAAGGTGAAATTTTCTGTCTTCCTCAAGCCCAACCGCATAATTTTTAACATACAAATATTTCATTAAATTAAAAAATTATGTTCATTTTGTTCAAATTTACACCCATTATTTTTCCGTCCAATTATTGATTAACTCTTATGCACAGTCTAAACAACTGATACAATGTCAACCCCGTTTTTCTCACTTTACATATACATAAGAAAAAGTTGCTTCACCTTGTCATTGTCTGTCACTTACAAGAATAGATAGAAAATATGGAGAAAACATGAGCTGAACAATAAGTCTCTATTTTAACAAAACATATGTAGTAATATAACATTTTATCATATATATATAAAAAAAAAAAATAGTACTTCCTTTGTTCTACTTTAAATGGTGTTTCCTGTTTTTTTTTTTTTTTTTTTTTTCACTTTAAGTGACCCTTATAGGATAATTAAAGTGTTTTTCCATACTATCCTTATTTAAGTTGTCTAGAAAATTTAAAAATTATTTTTAAGGCCACTAAATAATTAATATAAGGGCATTTAGATAATTTTGATTTACTCTTTTATAGAATTTATATAAAATTAATTTTTATTTAATAAGTGTACATAATAAGAAGATGTCACTTAAAGTGGAACAGAGGTAAATTGAGATTTTTTGCGCATAGATATTTATAAACTCTGATATCGACACAAAATTGAGATTATTCACCCTAAAAATGAGTTTCAATCAATTCAATTTTATCGGGTAAATTTTATTTGAAATATCTAAATTTTAGAGGTTTTAACACAATAGTTTCTAAATTTTAAATTCTTACATAAAATATCCGAACTTCACAGACAAAAGTTCATTTCTCATTTTGACCCATAAACTTGATATTATTTTTTAAAATTAAACAAATTGTATTTTTTAGTAAATAATAATAATAATAATAATAATTATTATTATTATTATTAGCCATGTCACGATCCAACCCGGGGGTAGCGACTAGCGTGCAACTAGACCGGAGTCTAACCGCACAAGCCTGCAAAAGATCCACCTAACTGCCTTAGCCAACTACTTATGCCCAAATCCACTGGCCTAAAATGGTTAATCCAAGTTAATTATGTACGTAGTTAGTCTAACTTATATATCATATTCAATTTCAATCCATAACCGATGTGGGATCTTACAAGCCCCTATTATACTAATGTAGAAAAAGTAACAAAAAGACTCATATTCTTTTGAAATAATCAATTTCACCATGTATTAAACTTAATTTTCACGCATCCCACTTACTCAAATTTATACATACACATGTTGTGGAGCAAAATGCTCCATGCAGTATTATTTTTTAAAAATATTAAAAAATATTAGTATTTATTTCTTAATAAATTTAGTAAGAGTAAAATTTATTTTAAAATATATAAATAATAATAATAATAATAATATAAATATAAAAAAATTTAAAAGCTTTATAAAGTATGAAATAATATAATCAATCAACAAAGAGAGAATTAAATTGTGATTGATATTGGTCTAAAAAAGGAAATGTAAGATATTTAGTAAGTGTTCGCAATAGCTGTGGAATTAGTTTTAGACGTTTTGAGTTTTTAAAAGTTCATAGAATTAAAAATAATATTTCGCTAAATATTAAATTTTATTGATATTTACTAAAATATATAGTTTGAAATACATATAAATTAACTTGTCTTTTTCTGATGAGAATACTCAATTTCATTTAAAAAATAGAATTGTGATGTATTAAAAATACATATTTTTAGTTATGTAAGACAAATATTCAAATTAAAATGAATTATTGTTATTATTATTATAGATTCAAATCTAAGTACTATTTATGCATTAGTAACTATAATATTTACCTTTTTTTTATTAAATATAATATTTGTTATTTATGTTCAAATTAATTGTACTTACTAATTAAAAAATAATATTTTTTAATAAAAAGTATAGTATTTATTTTATGATTTGCATTACAATACGATAAAAATTAAAAATTCATTAATAATTTATTATTATTATTATTATTATTATTATTATTTATTAAAAGAAATTAATGTAAAAAATATAATTTTTTAATTTTTTAAAAAATAATGTCAAGTTAAGGGGTCAAAATGAGAATTAAGGAGGGGTATTTTTGTCCAAAAGTATATTCTAAGCAAATTCATAAATAAATTTCATTTAAGATACTCGAACTTTAGAGTTGTAAACATATTAGTTCCAAAACTTAAAATTCTTATTTAAAAACACATGAACTTCATATGAATTTACACATAATATACTTTTGGATGAAAATATCCATCCTTCTAGTTAGACAAAAGTTTTTTTTTTTTTGACCTCCTAACATAACATTATTTTCAAAATTGAACAAATCATATTTTTTCATTCATTTCTTTTAGTAAATAATAATAATAATAACAGATGAATTTTTAATTTTTTTTTATATTGTAATGCAAATCACATGCTTATAAAATAAACACTATACTTTTTAAAAATAATAATTATTTTTTAATTAATAAATATAATTAACTTGAATAAAAATAATAAATATTATATTTAATAAATAAGTAAATATTCTTTATTCAAAAAAAAAAAGTAAATATTCGATTTACTAATAGATAAATAGTAATTAGATTTGAATTAATAATAATAATACATACTCTTTTGAAATTCTCAATTTCACTCATATATTAATCTCAACTTTCACCCATTCCCCTTGTCTCAATTCATATATATGTTATGGAGCAAAATGCTTCATGTAATTTTTTTTTTTAAATACTATAAAATATTAATATTTACTTATTAATAAATTTAGTAAGAGTAAAATTTATTCTAAAGTATATAAATTATTAAAATAATAGTAATAACTATATAAATATAAAAAAAAAGTTAAAAATTTTATGAACTAAAAAAAACAATCAATCAACAAAAGAAAAAAAAAATAAATTGTGATTGATGTTGGTTAAAAAAAAGGGAATGTAAGGTATTTAGACAATATTCGTAATAGCTTTAAAATTAGTTTTGGATAATTTGAGTCTTAAAAATTTTTAGAATTGAAAATAACATTTTACTAAATATTAAATTTTATTGACATTCACTCAAATAGATAGTTTATAATTTATATATGTTAATTTGTCTTTCTTTCTTAAGAACAATCAATTTTGTTTCAAGGATGAAATTGTGATGTATTAAAAATATAAAATTTTAATTATGTAAGGCAAATATTCTTTATATTATTATTATTATTCATCAAAATTTATAATTATTATTATAGATTCAAATCTAATTAGTTATTATTAAATATAATATTTATTATTTCTACTCAAATTAATTATATTTGGTAATTAAATAATAATAATTTTTTAAAAAAGTATAATTTTATTTTGTAAGCATAATATAAAAAAATTTAAAAAAATTATCTGTAATTTTATTGAATTATTATCATTATTATTTAATTATTATTATTATTATTATTATTATTTACTAAAAGTAATCAATGTAAAAAAAATATAATTTGTTAGATTTTAAAAAATAATATCAAATTAAGTGTCAAAATAAAAAATAAAAATTTTGTCTAATTAGAAAAATCATCTGTAATTTTATTTAATTATTATCATTATTATTTAATTATTACTATTATTTATTAAAAGTAATCAATGTAAAAAAAATATATAATTTGTTAAATTTTAAAAAATAATGTCAAATTAGGCGTTAAAATGAAAAACAAAAATTTTGTCTAATTAAAAAGATGGATATTTTCGTTTAAAGGTACATTCTATATAAATTCATGGAAATTTTATATTTTTTTAAGTAAAAATTTGAAGTTTAAAAACTAATATGTTAAAATCTCCAAAGTTTATGTAACTTAGGTGAAATTTATTCTCAAAATTAATGTAAAGTTCATGTATTTTTTTTATAGGGATTTTAAGTTTAGAAATTAATATATTATAACTTCTAAAGTCCAGGTAGTTTAAATGAAATTTATCCTAATTTTATTCCGTGGTCTTAATATTTTAATTACATTTAAAAAGCTAAAAATTTAATTCCATAAAAGATTATAAAATTAAAAAAAAATTTCGTGTCAAGAATATATTTGATTTCAATTTAACTTTTAAAATCTCAATTTATTAGGCACCATCTAATTTTTGGTGCATGCAATGGATTGAAATCCCAATTTGAACCTCAACTACTATTTGGTTTCACACAATAACATAATTTTCTAGTAGGATTAAATCGTGATAAATCAACAAATTAAGGGACTTGATAGTAATTTAATATTAAAGAAGTCATCTTGTAATGAGTTGACGTCAGTGGAAAAGGAGAGGGGGCGTCATGCGTACGGACATTGACCAATGAGATCGCATCAGAGGCATCATCAATCAACGTCACGTGACTTTCAAATATTTTCCACAGCTGGGCTGGGCGGCTGCTCCATTTTTATTTGTATGTGCCCAGTCAACCTTCACTTCTTCCAACACACTCTGTTTTCTTATCTAACTTTATTATTCCAATTCTCTCCTTTTCTTTTTCATTCATTTTCTCATACTCGTGAGGATATACTCCCTCCGTTTTGTTTATTTGTCCAAATTATCTTTTATATTTATATTAAGGAAAATTATACTTTCTCTACTTTTATCACAAAATATCCTTATTCTTCTAATCATTATACTACAATATAAAATTACTCTACAAAAAAACATGATTTAACAACACCTATTATCTCAATAAAATACAATAAAAAAATACATCCACTAACTCAATAAAAAATTTCACAATTTTTCCCACTTTCTCTTTCTCCTTGCCACGTCATTTTTGTCCTGTTAGTGCCACGTTTTTAAATTCCTCATGAAATTTTCGTTAAAAAATATTTTTCTTGAATTAACGCATTAAATGTTTAACATCAAAATAAATCTAAGATTTTTTCTTTTTTTTTTTCTACATCTTTATTTTCTCTTCCGCTGCTCACTATTTTCTATTCGTTTTCTCTATTGCTCCCTAGTCTCTCTCCCTCTAAATGAAATTTTGTGACTTTATTTTTGCTGCAATTTTTATAGCATTTTTATAAAATTTCGTTAAAAACGTTAAATTCGGTAAATTGAAAAATTCGTAAAAAAAAATTAATTTGTTAAATCGACTGGAATTTTTTTTTTTATTTTTTTTATTCAGTGATTTAAAGGAATTATCCAAGTATTTGAGTGAAAAGCGGAATAATTTATTTTGAAAAATGTGATTAAACTTGATATTTCAATGAATTATCCAAATATTTGAATGAAAATTATCCAAACTTGTGATGGTAAATGGAATTCATGAGAAATTAGTAGTAAAACATTAGATCCGATTCAATTATCATTACTCGGAGTCATGCGATTAGGTACCCACACGTGATTAAACTTGCAATTTCAATGAATTATCCAAATATTTGAATAAAAATTAGCCAACCTTATGATTGTGAATGAAATTGTTAAGGAATTAGTAGGTAAAACATTAGTTGAAGTTCAATTATCATTAATCGGGGTCATGCGATTAGGTGCCCACACGTGATTAAACTTGTAATTTCAATGAATTATCTAAATATTTGAATAAAAATTAGCCAAACTTATGATTGTGAATAGAATTATTAAGAAATTAGTAAGTAAAACACTAGTTGAAATTCAATTATCATTACTTGGGGTCATGTGATTAGGTGTCTACACGTGATTAAACTTTCAATATCAATGAATTATCCAAATGTTTGAGTGAAAATCAGCTAATTTTGTGATGATGAATTGAATTCTTAAGGAATTAGTATGTTAAACATTAGATCAAGTTCAAATATCATAAGTCATGGTCATGTGATTAGGTGTAAAAACTGTGGACAACTTTGTAATATGTGGCCAGGTTTGTGGAAAAAGTAGCCACAACTTTTAACACTTGTGGCCAACTTTACTGCATACTTTACATAAGTGTAACAATTGTGGACAACTTTTGTAATATGTGGCCAACTTTACTATCTAAGGTGTGGACAATTATTAACACTTATGGCCAGATTTGTGGAAAAAGTGGCCACAACTTTTAACAGTTGTGGTCACCTTTTCAGCATACTTTACATAAGTGTAAAAAGTGTGGAAAACTTTTGTAATATGTGGCCAACTTTGCTGGAAAATGTGTGGATAACTTTAACACTTGTGGCCTGGTTTGTGAAAAAAGTGGCCACAACCTTCAACACTTGTGGCCAACTTTGCTGCATATTTTATATAAGTGTAACAACTGTAGACAACTATTGTAATATGTGGCCAACTTTGCTATCTAAGGTGTGGACAACTTTTAACACTTATGGCCAGGTTTGTGGAAAAAATGGCCATAAGTTTTAATAGTTGTGAC
>CATIWJ010121386.1:0-10765 GCA_949640765.1 Croton laevigatus | reverse complement strand
AAGAAACTTTTAGTTCCAATTAAGTCGAAAATTCTGAATTAAAATCGCCATATAGTCTTTTTTTTTTTTTTTTGGTCAAATTGTGTTTTGGCCCGACAAATTAAATGATCCGTGACCATTAAGTAGTGGCAATCTGTTGGCTTGTTGCATGAGGAGCTGTAGCAGCACCTACCAGATTCTTGTTACAACTATTATTATTATTCATATATTCTCTGTTCTTATATTTATAAAATACTTTTTCTCCCACGCTTACGAATAAAATAAGTATACTTTTCAAAATAATTTTTTTTTAAAACAAAAACACATGTAATTGAAAAAGAAAATTTTTTTTAAAGGTGACATATCAACATTTTATAAAATTTTTGGATTGAATTTTTCGAAAAATTTTTTGTTTGGGGTAGCTAGTGTGTCAACACATGTTGGGAAAATTTTTTCAAGTGCCCAATTAGCTTTTTGGTCCGTTAAAAGTTATTTTTGAAATATTTTGTGAAGTATTTTTTAAATTAATTTTTAACTGTTTAAAGGACAATATTATTTTCAAAATAGGAATGTTTATATTAGAGGAAATATTAATTTTTTGAAAAAATTATACCCTTAAGTATAATTCGTATACCTAGTTAATTAATAAGAGAAGACAATTTAAAAAAAAAAAAAAATTTGTACCTGCATTAACAATATTAAAAATTTCATGTTTCCTATTTAAATAAAATTTTATAAAATGTTAAATTCCTTAATTTCTAAAATTAATCATTCATAAATAATTAATAAAGTTAATGACTATTCAAATAAATCAATGTTACTCAAACAATAAATCTCGAGAAGTGGTTGTTAAGTGTGATTGCCGAGTGCTAATTAATATAAATGAACCTATGGAATCTCAAGTGCATTAGATTACTAAAGACATTAAATTTTCAGAGTTTATGACGTAGAACCGAAAATTATGAATGAGATTAAGAAAGTTTAGACTCTGTTTAGGAGCTTAATCATTATCGTTTAATTAGAAAAAAAGATAAACAAGAACGATAAACGATCTTGGAAGAAAGACAAAAGCCAAATTCTTATTCAAATAATAAATTTAGAAAATAATAAATAGATACTTACAATATCAAGTTAAGTTTCTATTTTTAAAAAACAATAACTAAGTAAATAAAAACCTATTCTAATAAAGAAATAAGAATTCTAAATTAAATATGAAAATAAATAAGCTAATACTTAACCAATAATAAAATTAATTTCTCACCTTAATTATAATCTAATTTAATTAATACTAATACTAAATAAAAACTATAAATATACTAAAAGTAATTAAAAATCCGTGACAACTCATGTAAATATCAACAAAACATGTGGAACCTTCTATTAAAAATTTCACTAAAAAATTAATTAAAAATATTGTGAATATCAACAAAACATGCAAATTAATGGCTTGATTAGCGCAGCAGTTTGAAAATTGAAATACAATCGATTAACGAATAATATAATTTTGATAGATACTTGTTTTCTCTTTTATGCTGCAATCTACTCTGTTTTTTTTTTTTAATTAAAAAAATTTCCATTTACTAGGCATAATAAATATAATTCATATATTTCTTTATTTGGACAAATAAAAATTCCATTCACACAATGTAAAATTTGATATTGAACTTGAACTTGCAACATGCTCTCAGTAGTGGATTCGACTACCTGATTTTTTCTTATGGCAATCTCGAGCCATTCTGACATATAAGTGTTTTGACAAATATAATATGGTGATATTCAAAAACAAAATTATTTGTGAAAACCCATTACTAAAAAACAAAAAAAAAACTAATTATCTGCAATGGGATTAGAGACTACCAAAAAACCGTCTTAAAGAGATTCGTAAGAGCTAATGCCAGCAAGAATATTCAAGGCAATCTAAAAAGGATTTTTGGATGAAGAAGCGATTAGAGAGAATAGAGATTTCTTCTTTTTTTTTTTTTTTTAGACAGGCAAAATTTTATTAGATAAATATCCATTTTTTTTTTCCATAAAATTGAGGGTGATGGGGGTATGCTATACACCCAAACATTAGAATTGGACAAGATTGACCAATCTAATAAGAAAGGTTTAGAAATCCAATTTTTTTTTTTAATAATTGCACAATAAAATCATGTGAAGTTTCATCACAAAATAAGAATAATACGTATTACATAATTGTGCATAGGATTCAAATAATTGAAAATGACAATTATATCTAAGTATCCAAACTTCTTAAAAATTCTTAAGGTTCAATTTAACTATTTAACTTGCAGACTAATATTCAATTAACTTATTTTTTCAAAACTCTTTTTTCTCCTAAACTTGGATAATTATTTTAATTCGACAATGGATTGATATAATTTTATATCACATAAATATAATTATATGTGTGAATTAAGATTTTGTAATTTGAATTAGAAAAAAAAAGTGAAGTTAATGTCATTTTTCTAAAATTGTTTTGAAAATGTTTAAATATCAAATTATTGTTAAATTAAATTTATAGTGCCACATTATTTAAATTTGTAAGTGAACTAAAACTATAATTTCTTTTACAGTTTGATGATATAGATAAAATTAAAATAAATTTAGATGGTTTATCAAGCACTTTTTTTATGGAAAACAAAGCAAAAAAGAACTAATTAACCTAAAGATGAATAAGATTGAAAAATTTATCCAAATTTAGGAAGCAAATTGATTATGAAGATTAAAAATGAGTGAAATCACTATCAACGACAAGTCTAGGGATAAATTTAGAATTGGCTAAAATTTTATGAGAGAATATATTATTTTTTTAAACATATTATGAGGGAATATTCAAACAAAATAAAATGTTTTCATTCCAATGTTAGGTTTGAATTGAGGTGAAACTGTTTGTTTTTTTTACAAAGATTCATCTAAATCTATGGGAAGGAGAATGTGTAATTGAACCTAATCACTTTGGCTTAATAAAGGGACAGCTTAACCGCCAGGCCAATCTTGTTATTCACTTATTCTTTGGGCCTTACCTTTAATAAATGGGTTTAATTCTTAGAAAAAGGGTTAAATTGATTAATACGAATACGACTGTAACATCCTTCTTTTCAACTACGAGAGTAAATTATATTTTGATAATAGTAAGTGATGGAGCGATACTATAAATAATAGATATTAATAGGTAATTATAAAAAGCAAAAAAGTAGATAATAGCTAGTAATTTTAAAAAGTAAAAACTTAAAAGTAACGGTAAATAGTAATTAGAGAGAGATTAGTGAATAGGTAATAAAAATACTAAAAGTAACACTAAAGAGTGTACAATTCATATACAGACAATATACTTATAGCTTATCAATATGAAATTATATATTAGCCTCCAACATATTTTATGATAATTGCGGCTACTGGACCAAATAAATTTTGCAAAAGAAAAAAAATCAAATGATCATATAGTTTGAAATTGCTCCAGATATCTAAAAAATCTTAGTAGAAGAAATTAATCTATCTGGCATTAGAAAAATCAAATCAACTTTGTGGTTTGGAGTTATTCTTCATTTGTGTATGTAACTTTTAGATACCCTTTAACCTGTACATAGGATACTTTGCTAGTTATTCTTTATCAATTAAGAAGAGAGAAACAAATGAGAAAGTTTGAAGAAATAGTTAATTTTTTAGAAGAGTTCTGATCAATTTAAGATACATTGTTGAAATATCATAAGGTGCTATTATGAATAAGTGTAGAAAGTATCATATTTTCAAAATGTATGGTTTTATGTTTATGGTTTTAAGAATAGTTTAAAATTCGTTTATATTTTAAATACAGACTGTATATATGTAGAATATAATTACAATAATGAGTTTATTATTAAAATATTCGTGTAATAAGATTAAGATTTAAATTTATATAAAACAATTAATATTAATCTAGAATATGAATTAAGAGTGTATAATATTATTGTTGAAAGTAGTTTCACATACAAGATATAAATAGTATACAGTAAGTTTCGGATAAGCTTTCTAATGAGTTTATTTATCTTTAGATGGATCAAATTCTTTATTCTAGAAATAATTTGATCAATAAAATTTTAAGAATAGTATGATATTATATGCTACACTTACTGCCTAAGCATTTTGGACACTTTTTGAGATGAGATGTATAACGGGAGCTACACCCAATAACAATGGTCTCTATGCATACTATAGGTTAGTAGGCTCTGTTTTCCTGCTTTTCACTCGCTCTTCTTTACTTGTGTTCTATTGCAATATTTAAAAATTGGCTAAATAATTTATATTGAGCGTGTTTGTAAAGATTCTATTTGGAAGGGTATCATTGGCGAGTTCATTTTACTTATTGGGACACTGTTCAACAACCCAAAAGTTCTGGGTTATTCATAATATGCGATTAATGAATCTTGCTTTGGTTGGCAAGTTAGGCTGGCGATTGTGGAAGGAGAAGGGTTCGTTATGGGTTCAGACAATCACCAAGAAGTATTTCCAAAGCCATTTTTCTCGGAACTGCTGATCTGCTGTATCTGGTTCTCAGGGCATTTGGAAAGGTATTGAGATGGTAAGGTTTGGTGTGTGATGTTCGAAACAAAATTTTGAAATGATCATTGGTTGTCCCCTAAAATCACATGCTCTTGTGAATCTGGATGAACATTTTGGTGAACTCCCTGTTCGAGCATTTTGGGATAAATCAACGGGCTGGAAGTGGGATCTTATTACCCCTTTCTTGCCGGAGGATATCTTAAATACATTGAATGTGAGCTTTCTTGCTGAAGACCCGATGGATCATGATGAATTTGTATGGAGGTTTTCCAATTCTGGGAGATTTTCGGTCAAATCTGCCTATAACTTCTTGGCGGTTCATGATAACTTGCAAGAGTCTACAATCTGGCAATTGATTTGGAAGCTTCTTGTACCCCAAAAAGAACGTGTTTTCTTGTGGCAAGTAGCGCATGGGCGAATCTTATGTAATGTTGAAAGAGTTCGAAGAGGCCGTACTTAAGATGGTACCTTTAATGGGTGCCATCAATCGCAAGAAACAATCCTGCATGTGTTGCGTGATTGTCCTCATGCGCAAAAGGTTTGGAGGATTCTCAATGCCCATAGTTTACGTGTGGGATTTGGATCATCTTAGGTGTCGACCTGGATTGCAGAAAATCTGAAGGCCAAAGATATAAAAGCAGATGGGGGGCTATCTTGGGCTAGTACTTTTGCTATGTGTTTGGTGGGTTTTGAAGTACCGAAATAAGAGAGTTTTTCTAGTCATAGGAATTTAATTAAAACTTGTATTTCCTTGATTAATCAAGATTGGGAGGTGCAAGTGATAAAAATTTTTAGAGAAGCCAACTTGGTAGCTGACAGTTTGGCGAAGTTGCAGTGGGTGGACCAAGAGATGCGCAGGTGTTCTCATCGCAACCAGTGTGTGTTAGGGAGGCTTTGTTAGCTGATATAGTTGGCGTGCAGTGGCCGCGTTCTGTTAGAGTGTAATGGGTTTTATGTAAAACTTTTGGTTTTTATGAGTTTTGAGTTCATGGGAAAAATGATAATTTTGCACATCATGGGTAAAATGGCTATTTTGCACTTTTATGTTTTTTTTTTTTTATATAATTTAGTAATTTAGATGTTGGTTTGATATTCAGAACGATGTGACGGTCATTTTAAGTATAATATTGTATTTTTAGATTTCGGGAATATTTTTTGTCATTTATTGTATTTCCAGTGTTTTTACAAATTAAAATATTTCATTGTCTTGTACTAACTAAAAATCTATAATTAATTCAAATTGGAGATTTAATTATAAATGCATATTTTTTTTTTTTATTACAATTAGTATTTAATTGGGGTTGAATTGAAATTTGTGTTTGAGTGGAAATCAATATTTATATTCTTAACGTGGTATCAGAGCCTGCCCTTTCCTCCGATGTCGGGACGATGGTCCGAAATGGACGATGATGGCCCTAAATGGGAGGCCCATGGTGGGCCTCTGCACCCGTAATAGGTGACTTTCTGCAAAGAAACTGCCAATGCCACGCTCCAAATGAATCTGGGCGTGAGGGGGGTGTGAAAAAATCTCACATCGGAAAGGAGTAGGGTCTTAATAAGATTTATAAGATTGGGCAATACTCACCTGTCAACTCGAATTTTCAGGTGAATTGGCCCAGATTCTTAACAGGATTGAATTGAAATTGGTGATTGACTAAGTTTTGTAAAGAGTTAAATATTGTTTATTATTATTTCTGTATTGGTATTGGTAAAAAGTGTAATGTATAATGTATGTGGTGAAAAATGAATGTAAAAAATTGAGAAAAACAAAGATAGTATAATGTATGCGTTCGGAAATTTCAAAAATTAAAATTTAAAATATGCGTTTACTAGTATATATACATATATTTTTTTATGTATATATTTTGCCTACGTTGGGTGAAATATGAGCAGAAATTGTTGTATTTTAAATTGTAAATTTGTACGCGTTTACTGTTGTAAATTTCAAAAATTAAAATTTTGATTTAGAAATATTAAAAAAAATATGACAACACAGATTTTTCACTTATCTTTATTCTATGTTATCATTTAATTATAGAAGTACCAATTTAAACATCCAGGCAATTTAAACATGCAGGCAAAACTCGGGTTCATGACTAGATTGTTAATAGTCAAGTCAAGTGAAAGATTGTGACACATGTAAAGTCAAGTAAAATTGGCTATAAATTTAATTTAACTTACTATTTTTTTACAGAAAATTCATTAATTATTCTCTTTTTTTTCCCCCTATAAATGCAGCAACTAACCAAGCATTCTAATTCTCATCATTAGTTTTCATCTGATTTCCCAAAGAGCTGTTACTGAAATCATGCTGCCCAAATATTCCATTCAACAAATCTGTATGTTCGTTCTGATCCTTCTCATTCAAAATGTACTGACTTTTGCGGTAAAAAAAAGAGTCTGTTTTGTGCAAAGAAACAGACATCTAACTTCCTTGGATATAGCTGGAAATGATTTTGGAGGCCAAATTCATCCTAAAAATGCTTCTTTTCTTAGCAATTTGTCGACTCTGGAGGATCTTGATCTGAGTTTTTACTGATATTGGAAATAGAAATTGGGTTTCTGGGCTTTGATGTTCTTAGTCTGAGAAACAACAAACTTTCAGCTGTGCCAAGTAAAAGTTATTCAACTATTGGATTTGTCAATAAACAAACATCAATGAAACCATTAATTTCTATTAGCGTTAAAGCCTCGTAATTCTCAACTTAAATTATATTAAAGTCGCATGCGTCACAAACAAGCAAGATTACATAGACAAACTATGTCGGATGCAAGGCGAAAGAAACATTTATATTTTATTTCAAATTTTATTTTACATTTGTAATAAAAATAGGATCTAATTGAAAAAATAAGTATACATATAAAATAAATTATGAAGGCACAAAAATATAAAGAAACCAATTGAAAAAACAAGTATACATATAAAAGATAGAATTGAAAAATAGTTTATCAAATGTGGGCTACAAATAAATTTGTACAACAGAAAAAATAAATAAAAAAATTAAAAACAAATAGTGTGTGAACAGTTTCATGTTGGTCCCTTGGCAACTAAGAGGGGGTGAATTAGTAGCCTTCAAAAGTTTTGGAGCGAAAATTTGGTGGTAATTTAGAAGGATTTTATAGTGGCTTGGCTAAATCTCTTGCCTATGTCCACTTCTCCAATCCTAGAAAGAAATTGGGTTCCATTAAAACACAAAGAAGAAATACAAGAAGTTTTACAAGTTCACCTCAAACTTAATGTTTATAGCTAACACTAAACTTTACAGAGAATATAAAAGATGAGTGTAAAGATCATTCACAACTAAACAACACAACAAAAAATATTGAATTTAAGGATGATCTAATTAATACTCATAATAAAATTAATTGAAGAATAATTAATGAAAGAGTGTAGAGGTAGTTGAAAGTATTAAGTGCTGGAGTTGTGTAACCTCTACAATGAAATAAATGAGGGTATTTATACCCAAAACTTGAAGACTAGCCGTTTGAAAATTAGAAGAAAATCTTGTTCTGAAATCTCCAGCAGGGTTGCGAGCGAGACTCCATGAGTTGCAATCGCGACTACTCACAGAGATTCATAACGACTATA
This sequence comes from Croton laevigatus, assembly GCA_949640765.1. Classification (NCBI taxonomy): domain Eukaryota; kingdom Viridiplantae; phylum Streptophyta; class Magnoliopsida; order Malpighiales; family Euphorbiaceae; genus Croton; species Croton laevigatus. Next base: position 2,655 of record CATIWJ010121386.1, on the reverse strand, counting down.
AAACGGTACTCTGTTGCAACCGCAAGCATTTAATGAGTTAGCCGTTGGTTTTGAAATTCGGCAAGTCACGACTGAGACTCCAGGTGTTGCGACCAAGACTTAACAGTTGAACTTGCAACGGCTTTTTCATTTCAAAAGTAGTGAGCGAGACTTGAAGGTCGTGACAGTTCCAGAAGCTTTAAGGAAAAATTCTTAGATGTAAATCGCGACTGACCTGTCTTAAGCGCTAAGCTAGTGCTGGAGCAGGGTAGCGACCGAGATCAGGGAGTGTGACAGTTCTAGAAGCTTGAGAAAATTTTCGGCTTGAGTTTCAAGGCTTGGTTGCGAGCAGATTGGGTGTTCGCGGGCGCGACCTTGTTGCTGAATCTTTACTTTGCAATTTTTGCTTAAGTCTTGACTTGGTTTGCTTGTGCATGAAGAGTCTTAACTAAAAAACACATTAAGAGCTTGAAACAACTTTAGCAACTTCACAATACCAAATCTAGTGACACACTGTTCAAAAAACATTAAATAAAATTCAGTTATAAAATAAATTATGAAAGCACAAAAATATAAAGAACCCAATTGGAAAAAACAAGTGTATACATGTAAAAGATAGAATTGAAAATAGTTTATCAAATGTGGACTACAAATAAATTTATACAACAAACAAAATAAATAAATAATAACAAAAAACTGGAGTGAGACATTGCTTATTTCAGTGTAATGTTGCTTATTGCGTTGGTGCAAATACTATACCAACCGAAAATTCGGTTGGTAAATTGCTCGTTGGTAAAGGGTCCACTTGTGTTTCGGAGATAATTACCAACCGATTATTCGGTTACAAAATTTGGTTGGTAATTACCAACCGAATACAAAATCGGTTGGTATTTCTTCCGCTGGCTAATCGGTGAGTAATCGGTTGGTAATTTCCAACCGAATAAAATCGGTCGGTAATCGGTTGCTATTGCTTTTTGGTTTATTCGGTTGCTATTCGGTCGCTATTCGGTCGATACTTTTATTTTAACTAATTTATTACCTTTTGTAATTCGGTTGCTATTCGGTCGGTATTTTTATTTAACTAATTTATTTCCTTTTTGTAATTTTGTTGCTAAATTCATTTATTATTCAAAATATCGGTTGCAATTTAGTTACAAATATATTTATTTTTTATTTATATATTTTATTTTCTTTCAAAATATAGCCTAAAATATAATACCAATACAAGATAAAATATATTAAGGAATATCCAAAAGTATTCTAACCACAATACACAGAAAAGCAAATTAACATTCATAATATCCCACTTAAAAACAAAATAGAACTAGAAAAAACAAGTCTAAGTTGTGTCATAGCCATGAAACTAAAGTACTAAATACCAATAAGATAAAGTACTATAAAACACAAGTCTAGATTGTATCTTACGGTGACAATCATCCAACTAAGGTGCTTCATCATGTGAAGTGGCTTCTGCATCCTCTCTGGGAATCGAATTGTCATTATTTTGATTGACTACAGTAGAGGTGGTTTGTTGGGGTAACAACTGATAAATCATATTTTTGAGTTGTTGTATTTCTTCTTCCTGTTTATCTATCCTGCTTTGCATTTGGCTAATGGTATTTTCCACCAGCAAAGAACGTGGTGCAGGTGATGTAGCACTACTTGATGGAGCCGCATTCTGGTTCAGATAAAACGATGATTGGGATTCAATTCCATACACATGACCCTTTTTCACTCCTCCTACAACATCCAAATAAATCTCAGTCTCATCAAAGCTTGGAAGTACTCCGGTCTCGTTTTGTTCATTGACTAGCTGCTCTTTTAAGCTTTCATAATTTTCCTATACAATATGAAAAAAAATATAAACTTAACAAAAATGGTGGAATACACATGTAGAATGAAATTCAATATATGAGACCAATAAGGTAAAAAAAAATATTACCGCAATCGACTGAGACCGCTTGTTAACAAATGTCTCGCAATCATTATTGCGTGTATGCATGTGTTTAAACACCGCAATCGGTAATGGAGTACGCTTATACTTTTTTCCCTGTTAAAATCATTGAAAAATATTGAAGTACATGATTCACATAGTGAAATGGTAATTTTTAAGGAATTATAACAAAAATATTTACCAAATATCTTGCATGCTCAACAGTAGATTTTGAGCCCCCGGTATGACGAGAGATACCGGCTCCTTCACCTGCTATCTCAGTGCGTCTATTTCTTGAATATTGGGTACACATAGCTTGGTACTTTGGGACACTCCAAGGCATTTGCCATGCTTCCCACACTGTTTCCCTCACAAATGGGGGTCTTTCTTTTCCTCTCATGTATGTCACTAAGGAAATTCGTATACCTAGTAGCTACTTTAATCTCCCATGCATCTTTAATTTGATTTGTCATATCCTCAGCCCAGTCAAAGTGTTTCTAGACATGAGAGGCAGACAGATATAGACTTTGCTTATGACATTAGCTAAGGTGATTTTCACACACATTTCCCAAGCTAGTCACGCATCATTTAACTAGATGCACGTGACTTAAAAATGCAAACTATAAAACAATCCAACATTCTGATCTTTCATATGTAATTAAAAGAACAATAAGAAAGATCCTTACAGAAAAAGTACCAACAAAATCAAAGAAAATCAATAACAAGTATTTATTGAACTCCAT
>CATIWJ010121377.1:0-16656 GCA_949640765.1 Croton laevigatus | reverse complement strand
CAAATCCTCCATACGAGGTTTCCACATGTTGTAATTTGTGGAAGTGAGCAGGATCATGGTATCCGAAGATGATTTCTCCATGATAAAGTATAGAAAATTTGCTTACACCGGATTCTGGAAGCAAAATCAGTTCAAACGGAGCTCACGGTTGAATCCGAAACACTGAAAAATGATAGGAACCGGTCTGACTTCTTGAAAAACCGGCCTGGAAGGGCCTGAACCGAACCTAGAAGTGTACCGAACCGAACCGGCTTGGTTCGAACCAAAGGTCTGAGCTGAAGATGACGTGGCAGAATAGGAGAGGGCCACATGTCAGCATGTGAGAGGCTGACTAGTGTGCTGACGTGGCAACAGAAGCTGACATGGTAGTGACGTGGAAGTGCTGACGTGGTAGTGCTGACGTGGCACGCTGAGATGGCGCTGACGTGGCAATGTGACGTGGCAGCTGACTGGGTGCTGACGTGGCGCTGACTAGGCGATGACGTGGGCCTTCTTCTTCAGCCTTCAGCGCGTGAGGCGCGTGTATGCGAGTGGACGTCTGGTTTTTCTGACGCGCCGGCGCGTGTGGTGCGTGCGGCGGACTCCGGCGGTGGTTTTTCCTCCCGAAAATTTCAGAATTCTCCTCTCCTCGAGCCTGACCCAGTGATGTGATCAGATTTAACGTTTGAGCAAATTTTTGACAGAATGAGTTTTTGGAGAAAAATTTGAAAAACACTCAAACAAGCTCTGATACCAGTTGTTAGGGTTGGAAAATTCTTCTATTAACAACACAATAGAATTACAGGAGGAGAAATCTCACTCAACTACAAAAAATCAACCCTCTACATAAAACCTTACAATTTTCTCTCTACAAAACTCACACCACTCACTCTTTCTCTCAAACTTCCTCTCTCTATTTTTCTCTCACTATTTCTGCTATATTACCATTACAGAAGAGAGTATTTTGTTTTTGTGCAAGATAGACTTTGGAGCAGCATCTTCTTTTTTTCTAATTGGAAGACCAAATGATGATGTTGTTTGACATAATGATGGCAACTTTTGACCATTTGAGAAAGAATCTGGACTATTACAGAATCATGGTTACAAAATTTATTTTAAATGAGTTTTGTATATTTGGCATGTTAATTTAAATTATAAACTTGAATTAAATTTCAAATTTATGTTTTGCTATTCTATTTCGATTCTGTTAGTGCTTGTGCGCAATCTTAGTTTTGTTTGTTGTTAGAAGGGAACTAAATGAATCAAATCACTACTAAGTAATTTGACACTCAACTTGGTGAAGACTCGCTCGAGATCATTTATTAAAATAAATGAGTTGATCAGAACCAATTTGTTGAGATCGTTAACAAAGGAGCTTTAGCTGAAATCTGGACTATGAGCTTTATAACAACTTGTCAGGAGTTCGCAAACTCATATAAGGAGATTCAAAACAACTAATGTGTGCCTTTTTTTATAGGTTAATATGTCAATTATTTCAATGTACAGTATGTAAATTTATTTGAAAGCGTTGTTTGAATTTCTTATTTTGTTTTCCATACGGATATTGATTTATTTTTCACTTTTTTAGAGCATTATATAATTCTCATGATATTATTATTTTAGAGTTGTAACCATTATAACACATGAACAATTATGTTGTTTGCAATTATCATTATGCTATTTGTAATAGTTTATGAAAAATTATGTTGTGATTCGAGCTCTTGAGCCAAGATCAATTTCTACAATTTTAATTGATTGAGCTTAAGATTATGTTTGAAGTTGGAACTAAACTCAATCACAAAATTTTTAATGAACATAGCTCGAATTCATGTTTGAAGCTTAAAACGAGCTCAAGTTCAAATTCACGAAAATTTTAACCAACAGAATTTAAATGGATTAGTGTTCATTCGAGAAGGTGATATTGATATCTTAGCATAATAAATTATTCTTCAAGGGGAAAAAAAAGGTCCTTCTTCAAATAGAAGAAAAAAATTGAATGTTTTCCAAACATCATATCTTTCTTGTGGCCGTGACCGGCGTACAGTTAGACTGGAATCTGACCGCACAAACCTGCAAAATGATCCATCTAACTACCTTGATCAACTACTTAGTCCAAATCCACTGTCCCAAATTAGCTAAGTAGTTAGATGGTCTAATTTATATATGATATCAAATCTCAAACAAATTTCCGATGTGGGATTTCACATAGCTGAAATTCATTGAAAGGTTAAAATAACAAAATATTAATGGAGTAATAAGTCACATTACCAAGCTACATTGACAGAACACTATTATTCATACTTGAAGATATAAGATTTTCAACAAAAAAAGGATCAATAATCCATTTGTATTTCGAAGTAACCAAAGTAAACAAGAACACTTAAACATAAAATTATTCTCTATAAAGGAGAAGAATAAAAACTTCATAAAGGAGAGGAACAAAAAAACCCAGAGACGAAAATTATCAATTTATGTTTTAACCAGAGTTGGAATTTATCGATGAAGAAAAGGTTAGAAGAAAAGCAAATTAAGAACTACTGCCGATAAAAAATCGGCCGTGACTCAATCAACAAATATTAAAAGAAACCTTAAAGGAGAGAAAAGAGATGGCTAATTTTTTTTTTTTTTAAATTTTATGGATAATATACCAATACATATATACTACCTCCGTATTTTTTTATTCTTTACGTTTCTGACAGCATGAGTAGATTCAAGTTTGGTGCTGATAGTTTGATAGGTTGGGTTATGTAGATTAAAGTATATTTAGGTTGTATTTTATAACTAACCTAAATATACTTTAATCTACATAACCCAACCTATCAAACTATCAGCACCAAACTTGAATCTACTCATGCTGTCAGAAACGTAAAGAATAAAAAAATACGGAGGTAGTAATATAACTCACGCAGTATTCAAATTCCTGACTATGACATAATTTTTCTTAAGAAAAGTCATGAGGTGAAATTAACCTATCGAATTACAATTATTTTGTGAAAAACTATAATATTTATTTGTTTTGATGGACTGCACTAGTCTACTACCTTGCTAAGGGCATTGTTTCAGTAAGCAGTTCAATGGAATCTATTGTCTCAAGATCTTGCATTAGTCCTGCTGCTAAGCATTCATTCAACTCTGAAACTACTTGATGCATTGTTGGCCTTCCATCAGAAGTTGCAGATGCACAAGCCATTGCTATTTCCACTACTTTCCATGCAGAGTTAGTATCAAAATCTCCACCTAAATTTGGATCAACAACAGTTTTAATGTCTCCATTTGCAAGCATATGACTGACCCACTGAGTTATGTGAACATTTGTTTCATTCTGTCTTGTAATCACTGGTCTGCCTGTGATTATTTTTAGGAGCACAATCCCATAGCTATACACATCACTTTTCTCGGACAGCCTATATGTGACAGAATACCTGAAATCCCAAAATAGATTCAATTTTCTGTCATTTTCGTCCAATTTCTATGTGTTTATGCATAATAAATTTGTACTTACTCAGGATCTAAGTAGCCTGGAGAGCCGGCAACAACTGTTGTAACATGACTCCCACCTTCGACAGAGAAAGATCTGGACACTCCAAAATCACCAAGTTTTGCTTGGAAATGTTCGTTCAATAAGATATTTGAAGTCTTCACATCTCTATGCACCATGGGTGGCTTGCTCCCATTATGCATATACTCCAAACCTACAATTAGGATTATACAAAAATACAAATATCAATTCACTTGCAGCTATATGTTCATTAAATTTATATGGAAATCATTTATATACATATATCCAACCTTGTGCTGCTTCCACTGCTATTAGAAGTCTCCGATCCCAATTCAATACATTTCTGTTAGGACCTATGGAATAACAAGTTGTTAACTTCCTTGCATATTCATTTGAAGCTTTAAAGATAAAAATATTTTTAATACAAACCAACCTGACAAATGTTTTTCTAAATCTCCATTAGCCATAAACTCATAAATAAGCGCCATATTATTGTCTTCCTTGCAGAAACCAACGAGGGTAGTCAAGTTTCTGTGATGAACTCTCAGAAGAAGTTGAACCTCTGCCTGAAACTGCTTATACCCTCCAACTGATAATGAAGACAACATTTTCACAGCCACTTGGGTGTCATCTAAGTATCCATGGTAAACTGTTCCGAACCCACCCTTACCAAGAACTCTCTGGAAGTTGTTCGTTATTTTCATGACCTCAGAGTATGTGAATTGTCGTCCTCTTCCTATGGAATACAGTGACTGGTTTTCTATATTGTTGCCTTTCTCTTCTACAGCTTTTGAAACTGTATTAGCAATTTTGATTTTGATTAGCGAGCGTTAACATGTATATGATATCAAGATTGGAAGTTGTTTTACCTTGTTTCCCTTTTTTGTGGACATAGAATAAAATACCACATATTGCGGCGACTGCGAAGAGCACTCCAGCAATTGATGCTGCTACTGGAATAATCACATTCTTTCCCTCATTCCCATTGCAGGAATTTGAAAAGAATAGATTTGGATTTCCATCAACACTTGAAGTTCAAAAGATTTGGTCAATTTAAGTTGAAGTTGCTTTATTATTAAAGGCTTTTAATTTAATTCTTACAGCTTAAACTGCTCACCTTAAATCCAGGAAATTTTGATTTGACTTTCCAATAAGCGAACATGGAACTGAACCGCTAAGATTGTTTCCTGCCAAATTCCTGCAAGGGAACAACATAAAATCATTAGAATATTGAAGTATAAGTTCTCTCTTTTTGAGGAAAAAAATATCATCATAAAAAGAACTTACAGCACATCTAAGGATGACAACTGAGATAGAAAATCAGGCACTGAACCAGTCAAATTGTTATTCGATAAATCCCTGGAATTGTAACAAAATAATAAATATTGCTACAAGAATTCGTTTTTCCTTATTCAAATAAGATGATTTATACTTAATTGTTGAGTGACAAGATTCAGATACTTACAGTGATTCTAATAATTTCAGATTGGCTATTTCAGGAGCTATCTGTCCAGTCAGTCCATTAGAGGATAAATTCCTGAGAGAATGTTCATTGATCATCAATACTTGACCAATAAATTAATTAAATAGAAGAAAGAATAAACAAACTTACATTGATACGATTGCAGGAGTAATTCCACCATTATCATATTTACAACCAATACCCTTCCACATAAAATCCCGAGAAGCACAAGGATCTCCTTGCCAGTTCCTTGTGATTCCGTAGAATAATTTGATTTTTGCCATAGCATCAACTGTTATGTTCAAATAATAAGTTGTAAAATTAATTTCTTAAATAATAGAATAGACATAAAATAAAGCAAAGAAACATATAGTAGGCAAACCATCTGTTTGTGCTGTTTCTGCTTGTGAGAGTTGGAGTGCAAAATAAATTTCTACTGCATTTAAAAGAGGTGGCTCTGTTGACCCTCCAACTTTAGAGAGTGAAAACTCAAATTTTCCTCCAGGAAGGGGTGGTCCATGGGCAGTGGTTGTTTCCAGGTACTTTGGATTAACAGGTCCATTCTGGTTCCATAACTCCCCTTTCAGATAGATATTGAATAGACATGACTGGTTATTAGGATGAAGCTCAAGAACTTCAGCAAAATGCATATATGCATAGAACTGGAAAGCAGTACTAATTGTATTCTCAATGTAAAATTGCATGTCTTCACTGGCATTCTTTGGTATGCACGCAGTTTTCATTACAATTGATGCTGGTTGATACCCATTACGACTTTTTGCATCAATTTTCTGTAGTGTACTAATATTTGCCCAATCCAAGAAAGAATATGGTTTCCATAATCGGTCATAGACATCATCAGGATACCTGAAAAAAGAAAGCAGAAAATTCATTTTTCAGATTATATATTATATATATGTATTTGTCACTAGGATATGTCTTGGTGAGTCAGTATTTCAAAAGTATAAAATGAAGTGTAAATTACCTTACTTCTCTTGTTGAACCAAGATCAAATCGATTGAATGTTACCAGCGCCAGCGTTTCAAATTGTCCCACATGTTCATATGCGCTATTATTAAGAGGTCTTAATTCTAACACTGAAATAAAAGGCATTCCAGATCCAATATTGACAAGACAGACTTGTATATAATTTAATTTAGGAACATATATGATTTCTTCCCCATAATATCCGGATGCATCAGAAATGTTTACATATGCCCATTTATTTGCTCCAATATACAAATCAAATTGTGGTGGTTGGTTTAAACCATCATAATTTCCATACAGGAATCTAGCTCTGACCAAATATTTTTGGCCATTTCTGAGTCCAACATTGTAGCAGTTTCTTGAACCATTAGGAAAGCTTCTAAGATTTTTCGGCTGTGCATACATGCCATCTGTTACATATGCTGATGCTATGTCCTTATTAACGCCAGTTTCAACAAAAGCATCATCAGCCACATAACTTAGACCTGTTGTTTTATCGATATAAGTAGCATTATTTGGTAGCCCACAATCTATGCTGATGAAACCTGCCATGGTGTAAAATTATGAATTCAACATAGTTACAGTTTTTATATTCCAAGAGTGAGTGAAGTAATAAGGTTGGAAGTATAGGAATACCATCTTGATCCTCGGCTTGAACCAAAGCCGTAAAAGCAATTGCAGTAAATAATGGAAAGAGGAGATAGTGTAACCTGCCTGCAACAAGAAAGAAAGCAAGATAGATCATATTCATGGGATTTTTTAAAAGTATATTGAAGAAGAATGAGCAAATACTGACCAAGAATAGCAACCAAAATCATCCTGTATTGCTTTTGCACTTCTCAAATTTGGAATTTTTTCAATTGAGGCTTTATTTATATAGATTTAATGAAACTAGTGCCAGCCTTGGGTAGGAGGGGCGCCTGCCTAGGGCCCATAAAAGCTTTTGTGAAGTATGAGGTTAGTGGTAAACTTTTGTCAAATAGGAACATTAATAATTTTTAATTAATTCTATAAAAATCTAGTTAAGCTGAATTTTTGGTATATTATTTATATGCATACCTAGCATTTGTAAAAAATATTTTAGAACAATTTCAGAATATTTTTATAGGTGTAAAATACTATTTTCCAAACAGATATTAGTTGAATATCTTAGCCGGACCAGTTTAATTGCACAATTATTTAAGGGGCTTATTGGTCTATATTTGACCTGAAATTTTACAGAGATTATGATTTAATGTTGAAGTTTATTCTGTAAAATTTTTAGAATTTTTGGCCTCAAGAATTATTTTCTGTTAATTTTCAAAATATGGGTTGTTTGTGTAAATTTTGAAGGTTTTAACTTCAAATTTTGTAAATTTTATTTTAAATAAGTATTAATCTGAAATTTGGTTTAATAAGCTTCTAAATTGGTTTTAAACATTCTGAATATATTTTAAAATATTTATTCCATATATCATTGTCATGCATCATAATATGTTATTTTCCGTCATGTCGAGTTATTTGTAATGTGCTACTTGCTGCTAATTAATATTTTTTTTAAGTTATTAATTGATTTTAATTATTAATGAAGTGGCTAACAATTGTTTTTCAGAAATTGTGAATTTGGATTTTAAAACTTGTAAGATAAATACTTATTATTTAGAAAAAAGATAATATTCCCTTTTTAAGGTGATATTGTTCTTTTCTTCATCTATATTATAGTTATAGTATCATATAATGTTGCCTAAACATTTATCTGGTAAAGATTTTTTAAGATTTTTATTTGATTCTATGAGGTTGAAGTCATTGGATGAGAAACAATTAAAAAAATATTGTAATAGTTTTAAGACTACTTTTTCTCATAATAATTTGCCTCATGTTGACGTGGATGACTTTTTTTTTTTTCTGAAATAAAAGTGTTGCAAATGATTTTTCCAAATGTGTTAATATTAATGCTCGAAATTTTTGAGTTTGTCAAAACTGTAAATTGCTATCCAAATATTTCAATTGCTTATCGAATCATATTAACAATGTAACATCTACAGAAAGAAGTTTTTCAAAGTTGAAATTACTGAAAAATTATTTGAGGTTAACAATGTCACAAGAAAGATTTAATAAGCTTGCTATGTTATGTATTAAAAAAAAATATGTTAATAAACATTGATGTTGACATTATCATTAATGATTTTGCATCAAAAAATGCTCGAAAGTAATATTTTTTTATAAGTATTTTATGCTTAAATATATTTTTAATATGTTTTAAGCTGTAATAAATTACTATTTTTAATTTAATAAAAAATTGTGAGATTGAATTTTATATTATATATTTTTTAAACGAGTAAAAGGTTCATTTTTTATATTCAGTTCTGGATCAAAAAATTTACAACAACTCGACCTAAACGAAACTAAGTCATTCTTTTACTAAAAAAATAAAAAAGATTTAAAGTCACCCACACGGTATATTACATGTTATCGTCACTCGAGTCATTAGTTTATATTTCAGACAAAAAAAAAAAAAAAAGTCATTAGTCTATATGTCGTGTATTTCCCGCCCAACGTGAGGAAAATGTTAGAGAATATGCATGTATTGTAGTTGTAAAGCTATTCAATAATCACTAAAATTAATTTTGTTTTTTTCCAAATCAAATTATTCAGATAATATTTTTTTATCTTATCGTTGATTGAGCTTCAATTTTATCTTTTCAAATCGTAAAATTGTTAAAATTTTTGGGTGATGTTACTATGCCAATGTCCTTATATGCGAATATTTTTTATTTTTTTTTACTTTTTTCTGAATTTTTTAGAAAATAAAATTATAGATTGTCTACATTTAGTTCCGAGATCAATTTTAGATGGTTGCAGTTTACAGATTTGACTCTGTTTAAAAAATATCACATAAAATGAGTAGAACTGTTGAAACTGATAAACTCAATAGTTCTAATTATTTTATGTGATATTTTTAAAATAAAGTCAATTCTGCAAATCGCAACCTCCTAAAATTAATCTTGAGACTAAATATAAATAATTTGTGATTTTATTTTAAAAAATTTTTTAAAAAATCGTCCGCATACTTATATACCTTTTTTTTTTTCTCTCAATTGTTAAACATTAAATGGCCTCTTTGTGCTTTTTATCTATGCCTTTTTATTTAGTTGTGGATTTAGTATGGACTTAAGGATCGAGTGATTTTTATGAACTTCCTACCAAAACATAATGGGACCCAGTATGTTACCGGATAACATTAAAGAAGTTCCCTGATATGGTTTTGGAAAAAAAAAAATTTGTATTATCTTTTAAAATAAGTGTTGCTTATAGTCTTAGCGCTGGGTAGTTATCCATTCGACGGATCGTGTGGGGTGATTATATCCGTCACTTTATATTTTGGATCTTGTTAGTCTTGGAAGCGAATAATATCCCTACAATTTTACTTTAAAAAAAAAAAAAATACGTGTCTTCTTTTTTAAGGAAAATAAATTCAAGACTTTCGAACTCTGTCACATTAGTGATATAAATTTTCTTTATATATGTAGGCTTGCCTTATTTCTACCGCTAAGCATTCAACTCTGAAAATACTTTAGGGAATAATTATACAATGAAATATTTACGTCACGTTAGCAGTTGACGTGTCGTAATAAATCAATAAAATTAAAATACGTGGCATTAATTTTATTGAAATACATGGTATTAACTTTAAGAAAAGTAATAAATGTATGTATTAAATATACTTGATTTATATGTCCGTTAATACAGTCATTTATTACTTTTCTTAAAATAATTCAAATTAATGCAAAGTGTTTTAATTTTATTGGATTGTTACGACACGTCAACTGCTGACATGCCGTAAATGTTTGATTATATAATTATTTATATAATTATAATTATTTAAGATGCATGAAAAAAGAAAAGTACACACTTCTATAGGTAATGGTTGCATACATCTTATCGGGTATTTTCCTGAGTAGTGATAGAGGTTCGCCATAGGACCATAAGCAGCCCTCTCAGAAATTTTTGTTTCAAATATTATAAAAAATTAGATGTAATTATATTATATTTTTTGTCACGACCCAAATTCGGGATCAATGACCAGTGTACAATCAGTCCGAAATCTGACAACACAAGTCTTAAAAATGATCTACAATGTAACCATTTTGCTTTCAATAGTTTAAGATAAAATACTCCATCAACCATGCAAAAACTCAATTTAAATTTTAATTCAATCACCAACTAAAATGACAGGTTCTAAATGCCTATTACATAAAAAAGGTTCAAACTAAGTCCGCTCAACATAACATATATCCGAAATTTCTAATAGCGGAAGCATCAAAGAAGGTAGTAAAGTCTAAATCTCAGAAAATACGTCTAAAAGTAGAAACAATCTGCTAATGAATCAACTTGCAAAAAGACAGTCTATAGGGGTAGGAACGTTATATATAGACGCTCAGTAAGTTCATGTGAGACAGAGAAATACCACTACAGTAAATATACACATTCACAATAATCTCAATCTCAAACAATACAATCATGATGGTGTGTCAGGGTCACCAATCGCCAAATATTCCACCCTTATATTGCCTCAATGATAATAAATCATCCTTATCTCAACTACAATAATCAATATCAATCTCAAAATTATAGGCATATAGCCTCAATGAATAATAGTACACATAAAGCCTCAATGAATAATATCAATAACTTCCCTTATATCAATCTCAATAATCAATCAATCAATTGCAATATCAATAGATAGGCATTAAGCCTCAATAGTCAATCAATAAGCGCCCCGATCAATTTTCTCCATCCCCATACAACACACCATCACAATTCACAAAATATCATAATCACAATTATTCAGCAATTAATCACATATTCAATCACATATAAGTTTCTCTGTCTCCTAATCACAAACAGGGTCAGGGTGCGAAAGAATAGTTCTAGCGAAATAAGAAAGGATAAATGGCTTAATATTTTATATATTACTTGTTACAATCACATATAAGCAATCACACCCATAAACTTACCTTGAAATGCGATAAGAGAAACACCAAATTTTTTTTCCAAACGAACACGAGAAAGGATAACCGCCTAATGACAAAATGAGAATTAATGACATTCCTAAGACAATGCGAATATAGATACTCATGAATGCTATGAGTACATCCAATTAAACAATTCCTAAATCAATTCAAATGCATAACCAACATAACATACCACTGATAAAATAACCTACTGCCAATTTATTTGAAATTTTAAATTTTAAATACGAAAATAGCCCTACTTAAGTTTTCCAAATGTCAAACTAACTAAATTTACAAAATAGCAACATATTTTGAATTAAAATTTCAAATTATCAAAACAATAATTTCATAAAATATTTTCCAGAAATAAAATACTCATTTTGAAAACTTAAAAATAGAAAAATTACATAAAAACTCCAATTTAAGAAAAACCTCAAAATCATAGTTTTGCCGATCCAAAATTCATCAAACAGTCCTTAATTTGAAAATTCATAGAAAATATTTCTTTAAACTAAAAATTCTGAAAATTTTATAGAATATACTTCAACATTAAAAAATCATTTCTGCAAAATTTCAGACCAATTGAAGTTCAATAGATCACTCAAATACTCCTAACGAAAATCAGTTACAGAGCTAATATCAAATTGATAGCAGTGACTTTACATGACTCAAAATAAAATCATATGACTCTAGAAAATTCCAAAAAAATTTATAGTTGAAATTAACATATAGAATCCCAATTCTACAAAATTTCAAGTCCAACAAAAATCATTATCTCTTCCAAAATACTAAACTCGCAGCAAATTCAATTTTGCAATCTGAAGGTGGACATAAAATAACATAAGTTTAAGTTTTCCAATTTAAATTTACTAAAACCACAAACACATTTTCTTTTCAAAATCTAAACTCATTAGGTTATAATATTCTATCTGTCAAACCATTATAAAACCCCAATTTCTTCTTGCTCAAGATAAAAACAAATACAAATAAACAAAAATACCATTAGAATGCATGTGAATTGAATTATGGAAGTAGTAGTAATTGGATTACCTACCAATTGTACTCCAAGATCAACGCCATCTGTATATTAAAACCACCAATGCTACACCAAGTCTCTTAAAGCATGTTATCCCTATGAATTCACCCGAAGCTAAAACAAAATCCTGCCTATTGGTAGCGGCACCGGAAACAACCGGTACTATTGCCACCCAATTTTCCGAATTTATTTTACTGCTACTCTAGGGTTCCATAACTTCTCTTCCTGCCTTTCACCTAATAATTTTTTTTTTTCTCAAAACACCCTCAATCTAATCAAATAACAAAGCCCCTCTCCCCTAATAACTTAACACCCGAAGTTTAAAGACCCAAAACCAGCCGACTCATTTAACTATCCCTAAATATTATTATTATTAATTGAATTACCATAAATAAATATTTATTAATATTGAAATTTATTAGCTAACTGCTCAATAAATATTTTTATTATTATTATTATTTTTTTAAACTCAAATACTTTGAAATCACTAAAATATCTTTACAACACGAAAATATAAGTTTATAATAAAAATGACTATCACATTATTATAAGTATCAAACAACACAATAATATCAAATTACCATTGAACAAAATACAAAATTGCAAAATTACTATTTTTCCCTTATTCTCAAAATCGAGCGTTTCACATTTTTACTCTAAAAAATAATTAATTATTCAACTAATAATTTTTTTTATTTTATTTATTTATGAGTGTATCTATATATAACCAAATTATTTTTAAAATAAATTATTATCTTACAAAATATAAATTATATTATATTTTATAAAGCAACCATATATTTAGCACTTTTTGAAAAAATTATATATTTGTTATATTATAAGAATTAAAATCTTGAATTTGACCATTTTAGTTCATAAAAGTGATATATCATACAAAGTTATATATAAATCATTAATATGATAAATTTTTATTGCATTATTCATTTTAAAATATAAAAAATAATATTTTAATTATTAGTTTCATAAAATAGAATAAGATAAATAAATAAATAAAAAGTACTACTAAGTTAATTTTTAAAAAAATATTAAAATAAATTTATTATAAACTATTAATTATTATAAAATTATCAAATTATTTATTTAAAAATTAAATTTTTATTATTAATTTGATTCTTACTAAAATAAATAATTATGATAAAATTAAAATATTTAAATATTAATTATAGTAAGTTGAATTTAATCTAGACTATTAATTCTTAGATAAAAGAAAATGAAATTTTTTTTCTCATTTAATATAATTATTTTAAAATTAGAAAAATAATAAAATGTCAAGTAAGCTCTTAGTTAGTCTATTTTCATCGTGTGACATCAATGTTTTGAATTGGTATGCATTTCAAATCGTTAAACCTAACGAACCACATTTCTAAGGGGAAAAGTAGAGGGGATTGTTGATTTC
The DNA here is from genome assembly GCA_949640765.1 of Croton laevigatus. Lineage (NCBI taxonomy): Eukaryota > Viridiplantae > Streptophyta > Magnoliopsida > Malpighiales > Euphorbiaceae > Croton > Croton laevigatus. Next base: position 3,282 of record CATIWJ010121377.1, on the reverse strand, counting down.
ATTCGATGAATTATGAAACATATAAAAAAATAAAAACATGAAGGCACCTTTAGTCTACGTTATTGATTTATGAATTATAGTCTTAGAATTTTCTCTGGAAATTGGAATTTGTATACTTAATTGTTATAGTTGAAGACTTATGAGAAGCTGGACTATTTTTGTATGAGAAGTATTATACTTCGCATTGCAGAAAGTGAAAGAATTTTCATGAGAAGCTGGACTCTTTTCATTGTAGTATCTGTTTGTTTGTTTTCGTATTCTGAATTTCTAATTGATTTATATAAGCGTTGTATAATTACATAAATGGGAATATAATGATGTAAATAACGTTGATTTTGTATTCAATAAATAGGAATATAAAGACTGAAAATGAGTGTATGAATTTGATGATGAAATGACTGAAATTCAGGTATAATCAGTAGGTGGATATACACTGAAAGATGCATTACGCTATGAATTGGCTAAAATGAATAGTATGGGTAGGGTTAACTAAAAGATCCACATTTGCAATATTGTGTTCCAATTTAATTCAGATTTTTCATTTGACGTGGAAGAATCGCCCCCAATCTAAAACTACAGTGCCAGCTGTAGTTTAGGCAAGTGCAGTCTGTATGGGCGACAATGCTTTTACATTTCACGAAACTAAAATAATTCTTACATAAAAATTAGAAAAAAATAAAATAATAAAAAATTTAAGAGGAAGAAGCAGAAGATAAAGAAGAAGAAAAATGAAATTTGCAGTATGTATAATTGGCAGTCGGCAACAGAGACATCAGGTACAACTGATATTTTTCCGGTGAGCATCCCTATCTTCGTTTCCAAACAACACCCACAAATATCAAAATCTGTAATTTAATTTTTTTTTTTACGTAGATACAAAGAAAGGAAAAAGAGATTTAAGAAGAAGAAGAAGCTCACTTGGACTTGCAGATAATGTTTAATTCATTGAAGTTAGGAGACAGAGGAAGAAGAATAAGAGCATCTCCAACCCTACTGTGGATTGAAGCTGACATGGCACTAGCAATAGAAAGTGTGAGAAGAAATGTGCACAAATATCTATGAACACACACCCATTTTAAAATTTTCATCTCCAATGCAACAATTTCTATTTTATTTTTTTCTTCTTTCTTAGAATTAAAATTTAATTTTTGACCAATCACTATACAACATTAAATGTAGATATTGTCAAGAAGGCTTTCTAGAAGTAGAAAGTGAACTTCACAATGTCAATTCTACATAGGCTTGACATTCTAAATGGACATTAGCATTGGAGAGCTTTTTTTAGAAAAATTTTCTATTTTACTTATGTATCATGTGCACAAGACCAATTTCATGTTGCATTGGAGATGCTCTAAGAGACTTGAGTGATGAAAGTGAGAGAGATTGAGAGCCGGCTGAAGATGTTAGGTTTAGGAAATAATTTATATACATAGCACAAAACACTGTTTTGATTGGAGGAAATTGATTTCTTTGTTAATTACAACTTGGAATTTAAACAATTTTATAATAATTAAAATAATTCTTTGGCCGTCCATTATTACCATTTTATTTTATTTTTTTAGTATAAAAAATGAAATTTTTTATTTTCTTCCAAACTTGATATTTCTAACTTTCGACATAAAAATATTCATATAAGAACTATTTTTATTTTCTATAATTTTTATTCTGAATTCTATTTGATTTGAAGATTATTTTTCGAAGCCTAGAAATGGGTTATGGATCTAATTTGGTTTCAATTTAGTAGTAGCTTGAATCTTTTATTTAGAAGGAAATAAATTTATTTGGAATCATTAGTTCGTTATACGCAATTAAGTCCATAATTTAAAATTTGAAATGCTGAACTCAGAATCATTACAAAAATGTAATTCAGAAACATTACAATAAAAATAATGTCCCTTAAACAATGATTTTTATTCTACTACCTTGCTAAAGGAGTTGATTCAGTAACCATTGCAATGAAACCAATTGGTTCAACCTCATGGCCTTGCATTGCTCCTGCTGCTATGCATTCATTCAACTCTGAAACTACTTGATGCATAGTTGGCCTACCACCAGAAGTCAGCGATGTACAAGCCATTGCGATTTCTACTGCTTTCCATACAGAATTAATATTGAACTCTCCATTTAAATTTGGATCCACTACATTTTCAATGTCTCCATTTGCAAGCAGAGAATTTACCCATTGACGAATATGAATGTTTCTTCCATCCATTGTTGCAATCACTGGCCTACTTGTGATTATTCTTAATAGAACTATTCCAAAGCTATACGCATCACTTTTCTCTGTTAGCCAGTTCGTTACAAAATACCTGTGAGCACCAAATTTTTATTCTCAGACCATGTTTAAGGGATTTTGGTTTTGTGTTTATAAGATATGAAACGAAACTATACTTACTCAGTATCTAAGTAGCCAAGTGTTCCAGCAACAACGGTTGAAACATGAGTTCCACCTTCAAGTGGGAAAGATCTGGAAAGACCAAAATCAGCAAGTTTTGCTTGGAATTTATCGTTTAATAGTATATTTGAAGTCCTGATATTTTTTTGAACAATTGGTGGCTTGCTTCTATTGTGCAGATACTCCAATCCTTTTGTAGCTTCTACTGCTATTTGAAGTCTCATATCCCACCTAAATGCATTTCTGTTATTGCCTGCAAGCAAAAAAGTTTTTATTTCCTGCAAAATTGGCTTTTTAAAGAGTCAAACTAATAATTTTAATGCAAACTAACCTGACAAAAGATTTTCTAAATCCCCATTCACCGTGTGCTCGTAGATAAGCCCTATTTTGTTGTCTTCATTGCAGAATCCAACAAGGGTTGTCAAGTTTCTGTGATGAACTCTATTGATTTTGTCATTGATTTCTGTTACCATATTTGTATAATATATATTTCTGGTTATTAGTGTTTATATAATCCATAAAAGAATGAAAAAATATATTAAATATTTAAACTCTTGTCTTGACAATAACCAAAGAGAAGGACTCTTATTTATAGTTACAATACAAAGGGAAATGTTATAGATTTCCAATATGGGATTAGTGTGCTAACATCCCCCTCAAACTCGCGATGGTGATGCAAGAAGCATTGAGAGTTTGCCAAGGAAGAAACGGTGACGCTGGCGGGTGTGCGCCTTTGCAAAGAAATCTGCGAGTTGCACTGAAGATGAGACAAAAGGCAAGGAAAGAGTGCCTTTCTCAAGATGGTACCGAGTTATATGACAATCGATCTCAATGTGCTTGGTCCGTTCATGAAAAACAGTGTTGTGCGCAATGTGAATAGCACTCTT
>CATIWJ010121372.1:0-11821 GCA_949640765.1 Croton laevigatus | reverse complement strand
CAGTTGCAACAGCTTTGAAAGATAAGGAGTTGTACGAGTGGAACGAAGCATTGGGACGGCTAAAACGGTCTGCTGACGAGAACATGGATGAACAAGTCCAATCTTGTCTTGAATTGAGTTACAATTTCTTGAAAAATGATGAAAAAAGGCGGCTCTTCTTAATTTGTGTTTCACTATATAATAGCCTTGACTTGCTGAAGTATGCTGTGGGCATGAGATTGTTCAAGGGATACAAAACCTTGAAGGAAGCAAGAGATAAACTTCTTACATATCTCAATGACCTCAAATCCTCATGTTTGCTGCTGGAAGGAGACAACGACGAAGAATTTGAAATGCATGATATTGTTCGCAGTTTTGCTAACAAAGTTGCAGCAAGGGATCTTCATTTATTCAATGTAACTTATGACACGCTACCTGAATGGCCACCAAAGGATGAGCTCGATCAATACACTGCTATCTTTTTGCGTCAAAGTGATATTCCTGAGCTTCCTACAACATTTGAATGCCCAAGACTGCATTTATTTCTGCTATCTTGTAAAGTGAATCAGTCGTTGGGAATCCCAGATGATCTTTTTACGGTAACCAAAGAGCTGAGAGTTTTGGATTTGACAGCGGTAACTTTACCAACACTGCCTTTATCAATTCAATATCTTAAGAATCTTCGAACTTTATTTTTGGATTACTGCATTTTGGGAGATATCAGTACAATTGGAAAGCTAAACAAGTTACAAGTTCTTAGTCTTAAATGCTCGCAAATTGTTCAATTGCCTAGAGAATTGGAGCAATTGACTTAGCTGCAACTTTTAGATTTGAGCGACTGTTCAAGCCTCCAAGTGATTCCCCCAAATGTCCTGTCAAAATTAGTCCACTTGGAGGAGTTGTATATGGGGAATTGCTTTTTTCAATGGGAGAGTGAAGCCCAAGGTGGACAAATGAAGAATGCTAGCCTCTGAAATAAAGGCTTTAAAGAATTTAGTTGCCTTGGACATACACATCATTGACCCGAACTTCCTGCCCAGAGATTTGTTCTCTGAAAAGTTGGAGAGATTCAAAATATTCATCGGGGAAGGGTGGGATTGGTCTAGATATGAAGGCTCAAAAGTGTTGAAAGTTAAGCTCAACACGAGGGTTCATCTGGAGGAGGCAATAAAAGTCTTGAAGAAGAAAACTGAAAATCTACATTTGGATGAGTTGAAGAGTGTAAAAAATGTCCTTGGTGAGTTAGACAGAGAAGGTTTTAAGCACTTAAAACAACTCTACATCCAAAATAGTGTTGATATTGAGTATATTGTAGATTGGGAGAAGATGAACCATTTCATTGCTTTCCAGAGGCTGGAGTCATTGTGTTTAGAAAATTTGAAGAATTTGGAGAAGATATATTGTGGTCACTACGTGGAGGAGTCTTTTAGCAAATTAAGAATATTTAAGGTTGAAAATTGTGACAGATTGAAGCATCTCTTTTCATTCTCCATGCTGAAGGGCCTTTTGCAGCTGGAAGAAATGAATGTAAGTCATTGTCAAATTTTGGAAGAAATTGTTGCTGCCGAAACAAGAGATGATTCTTGCTATGATGAAGTAATTAAGTTCCCAAGGTTACGCAAAATGAAGTTAGGAAATCTACCTCAGCTTCAACGCTTTTGCTACCAAAAGGACGTGCCTTCTATATTTCAGAAGGCGACATTATCTCATAGAGGCGATCAAGAGATATTGGAGGCGACTCCCTCGCTACTTTTTTGCAAGAAGGTATGCTATCACATCCTCCTTGTAAGAGGCTTTATTTGATCCAATTTATATGTTCTAGAATTGTGTAATATTTATTTCCAAAAAAAAAAAAAAAAGAATTGTGTAATTTTGATGTTTACAAATTAAATCTATAATTGTCAATTTAAAGTTATTATTTATTAAATTTTATTTTAAATTACATTAAATTTAAATTTAATAATTAAAGAAAGAAAATAAAATTATGGTCCATTGGAAAGAGTCATTTGATAAATATAAAATCAGGGGCCCGTCTGCTCCACAAAAGCTAGACAAGAAGAGCTATACAATTAATATCTATTTATTTAACTTTTTCACTCTTGCAAAGCCAAACTAAAAAAACTCTATATATCCTAAACCAATACAGCCCAGCGAGAGTGACACATAAATCAATCTTCTTCTTCGTCCACATGTTGCTTTGAATCAATTAGTTTATGTTTATATTTACTTTCTTTTGCTTAAACATATATTTATTTTCTTTTTACCTTTTGTTTTTTAGCTAATAGGTTTAAAATTAGAATTGTGTATTTGGACAATTAATTGAAGGCAATTACTTTTTTCAGACTTGTGTATTATTTTCAGACTTGAAGGCAATTACTTTTTTTTTTCCTTGAAACAAAAATTTGTGCATGCAGATTCAATTTCCGAAGTTGGCAGATTTGAAATTGACTTCAATTGATGTGGACGAGATATGGCCCAACCAACTTACAGAATCATCTTCATGGATTCAAAACTTAACAACCTTAGTTATTGATACCTGTAGGAATTTAAGCTACATATTCACATCCACCATGGCTGAAAGTCTTGTGCAGCTAAAAAATGTCGAGATAATTAATTGCGAATCCATAAAAGAAGTCATTATCACAGAAGGAGAGTCAGAAAAGAGCCAATTGCTCATCCCGAAATTGGACACCTTAAAGCTCAAGGGCCTTAACAGTCTTACAAGGTTTTGTTCTGGAAAGTTAATCCAATGTCCCTCCTTGAAACGGCTATGGATAGAGGAATGCCCCCTTCTTCAAGCATTTATCTCTAGTTCCATAAATACAGATGAGGGAAGTAGTAGCAGAGCTGTACAAGCTAAGTCATTTCTCTTCGATGAAAAGGTTATTTTATATATAATTAATTTGTAAATCCATTAATTTGAAAAAAAAAATTGTAAATCCATTCTATCATGTTTGGGAGGGAAAAAAAAAAATACTTGGATTTGAATTTTAAATTAGTTATTTTAACACATTAAATTCATTTGGAAATGGATTTCATTAGGAATGCTAAATCTTAATTCATTCATTCCAAAATGAGAGTTAATTTTGAAGTTCTAATGTTAATTTTGCTAATATTAACTCCATATAATTTTTCTCTTCAGGTTTTGTTTCCTAGCTTAGACTCATTAATCATTCGTAATTGTGATTCAGTAGAAGGGGTGTTTGCTCCCCAAGTTTTGGGAAAAACACAAGAAGCTGATGTTGTAGAAGCTAGTCAATTGAAATATTTGTTAATCAGAGGTCTCCGAAATTTGAACAACGTTTGGAACGAGGATTCTTATGGAATTCCATCCTATCATTACCTACATACCGTATACGCTTGGGATTGCCCAAGTTTGAAAAACCTATTCCCATTTTCAATAGCTCAAAATCTACCACAACTTGAACAGGTGGATATTAATCGTTGCGGGATGGGGGCGATCGTTGCAGAAGATGGAAGAGTAGAATCAGCCCCTAAGTTTATATTTCCTCGACTCAAGTCTCTTGAAATTTATGGATCACAAGAATTAAAGTATTTTTATCCTGGAACTCACACATTAGAATGTCCAATGCTAGAAATGTTGTCAATTGGTCATTGCGACAAACTGGAGGTATTTGCCACTAAATCTGTTGACCAACACTTGCTAGAAACCAAAATGGAGTATCCACTTTTCTCATTCAAAGAGGTACCAATGGGGCTTGTTCCTATAATTCAGAACATCTTCATATGAGTATTTTGTTTAACATTTTTAATAAAATATTTGATTTTTTTTTTCCATGTGTAGATTGTCCCCAACTTGGAGAAATTATCATTGACAAGCAAGGACGTAACAATGATACAACAAAGCCAATTTCCAGAAGGCTTCTTTCAAAAGCTGAAAGTTGTAGAGATAAATTGCTATCATCATGAATCCGCAGTTTTTCCATTTGATCTGCTTGAAAGATTCTACAACATGGAAAAACTTTATGTAAGATTTAGTCAATTCAAATATTTGTTCCCTCGTGAACTTGTTGGCAAAGAATACTATGCTAAGACTATGAAGAAGATACGGTTCTTAACATTGGATTTTCTTCCTGATTTAAAGCATATATGGCACCAAGACTCCCAGCTGCTTGAAAACCACAACTTGAATTAAAATAAAAATCAAATTTACAATTGCAACAAATATTCATTTGCTTTCTTTTTTCTAAACTACCATTATTTAAACCATTCTCCAAATTTTTTTTATTAATGATGCTTAAAATTTATAAGCTCTAGAATGTATTTAGTATAAAAATGACCAAATTTTCAATCTGGCACTTAAAATAGTTAGTAATAAAAATGTTTTAACTTATTTTTATTACAAATATTTATAAAATTGGGTAAATTTAAATTTCATGTAGAATTTAACAAGATTTTTTTATAAAATATTTAAATTTAATTTAAGTTGTAACATGTTAATGGAATAATGAGATCAACGGAAACATATTATAATAGATAGAGCCCATGACTCATAAACACCATTTGAATTAGTTTGGCCTAATCTAAAAAAGCCTACTCTTTGCACTCTTATTATTTCAGCTTGCTGGTTGGATACTTGACAAGTCTATTATATCTCTTTTTATTTTGGGAAATGTAAAGTATAAGCACATTTTCAAAGTTTAAAATAAAAAAGTAAATAACATATAGTTTGCAAAATAGAGTAAATAACATATTTTTAGGTAATCTGATTAATTTATCATTTTCTTTAATATATTCTCTCACTATCTCTTATTAACTACAGTTATCTCGATTTGTGTGATAGCTGCGAGAAAACAACCTAGTTTCCGTTTTAAAATTGTTTGACCTACAGTATTCCTTCACCGACGGCCATGAATAGATCTTAGTTCCTCTCTAATGGTGACAACGGTGGACTGAGAAGAAGAAGAAGAAGAAGTAGTGGTAGCTACGATGGTGGTTTGAGATGGTCTCATCGTTGGTGGGTAGCGATGCTTCTTTAGCTATGTTTGTTGCTTTGGCGGTTGTCAATTCGTTCAACTGCAGTTTTTTAATTCATTGAAACTGTTGTTTGGTTGGGAGTGGGTAAGGTAGTTTATTAGGGGTAATATTAGGTTTAATTTTAAAATATGCTATTATCTTAATATTTGAAAGTAGGTACCATTTGCTACTATAGTAACTATCTATTATGCTAAATGCCTCTTGTTTTTAGTTTGGAGCAACAAAGGTTGAATCTCATTAGGTTTTCAGTTTTTTAGTTTCACCACTACCTTGCATTTGCATTTTGCACTTTCCAAATGATGTCTAGTACATAGTGAGTATTTTTAAGTTATTCAGATGGGATAAATGTGACTCGAAATCTAAAAGAAAAAAAAAAGTGTTAACAAAAATTCTTACCGGCTTCTCCCATTCAATAAACATTGATTTCCATAACAACTCTTTGTCTTCATCGTGCACTTTTCCCCATGACCACCATTGAAATGCTCATTCACCAACGCACTAACAAAAAGCCACGATGCACTCTTCATCAGGGCCCGCCATGTTATTATGAATAATTGCTTGATTTTAAACAATGTTAGGTTTTTGTTCTTGTCTTTTCATGTTTTAATTGTTTAGGTTTTCATATATATCATGTGTTTATTAAAATGCTCGTATAGCAAAATAATGCAATTGAATTTTGTGGTATTTCATAAATTTTTTTTTAAATTTATTTCAAATATATTATTTATTACAAAATTGAGTGTCATAAACATATTGTAAACTTGTAATAAACTTTTAGATAGTTAATAAAATTTTGGTATTTTTTCTAAATATCATAAACTCTCTATATATGGATTGTAAACCTATTGTTAGACAGTACATGACTTTCCTAAGTGATCTTTTTATAGATATTTTTTAATATTTTGAACTTATAAATTAAGAATAATTTTTTATTAATAAATTAATATTTTTAACTTTGTTTTTAAGGGTAAATATTTCTTTTTAAATATTTTTAAAACATCCCCAAAATAAATTTATGAGAAACCACATATAATTTTATCCGATTTTCTCAGATTCTTCCTTAAAGGTCCAGTTGATCTTGGCCTAAGGTCCTAGAAGCTCCCTTTATCCCCTCTCTTTGAACAACCTAGCCAATCATAGTTTGCATGGCCAACCACATTTTATGAGAATTTAATAGATTTTTAGACATTATGCTGTCAAAGCTTCCCCTCACTCTAAAATTTCCTCAATAACTACTCTCTTATCAATTATTCTAAAACTCTAATTTGATTTCATCAACAACAAGTTTGATTTAGAAGATGTCAACATAACACCAAGTAACAAGATTAATGAAGTTATTCTCTTGCAATTATTTCAGTATTGATGCTTTATTCTCATAAAATGAAGTTATTCTCCTGCAATTATTTCAGTATTGATGCATTATTGTCATAAAATGAAGTTATTCTCCTACAATTATTTCAGGATTGATGCTTTATTTATCTTTTTCCTTTTTCGAGAGCTCTAGAATGGTAAGAGGCATCTCCTTATAAAATAACTAGTTGGAACTTATCAATAAGATGTGTGATTTCTAAATACCTTTTCTTTCTCTTGATCTTTTTACCATTAAATTTACATGTTTTTCTTTTTAATAAAGTATTTTTTTACTTGTGTGTATCATAGCTAATTAGAATAAATTTGCATTTTAATCCTTAAGTTCGTATCAATGTAAAAGACTTTTGCCATTTCAGATATGGAGAGGCTATTATATGACATCATATTGAGTATTGGTAGAAAATTATGACATAGAAGACTCCTAACTCTAATTTAATGGAATTCAGATATTTTAAACGAATATAAATCAATTTTACCATCAATATGAACGAATGGGAATTGATTCCATACAAGTCAAGGGATTTAGTCATTGATAAGAAATAGAAAAAGCGTGAATGGTGATTGTATTGATGATAAAATAGAATCTCTGGTCGCGAACAGTGATTCAATTGATGATCTACAAAGAGAATTCTTTGTTCAGTTCTCTAACTTATCTTCTTTCGATATGAATTGTTAGCCTTCAGATTCAACCACTTCTCCTTTAACATTTTAAAAGCACTGAAGAAATTTTCAGATTCATCCTTTAGTATTTTTTGTTCCTCTGATCTTCTTCCTTTACTTTTCCCTTCCTTTCTTCTTGTTTTATCGTTTCATTCAAAGAAAAATAGAATTAAAGAAAAATGGATCCCGTTGTGGACGCTGGAGTAGCTAAAATTGCAGAACCGGCAGTTGATTCCGTTTGTCGCCAAATTTCGTATATATGGAACTACGATGACAACATTAAAAGCCTCAAGATACAAGTGAAGAAGCTGGTAGACGAAAGAACTTGTGTGGAGCATGAGATAGAAGAGGCCACAAGAAATACTGAAGAAATTGAGGCTAAAGTAACCAATTGGCTGGAAAATGTGAATGAGACCATCAAAGCAGCAGAAAAAATTCTTCAAGATAACGATGCAGCCAATGAAAGATGCTTCATGGGTTGTCGTCCGAGTTTGAAGTCACGATACAAGCTCAGTAGAGAAGCGAAAAAGGAGACACCTATCGTTGATGGACTTCTAACGGAAGGAAAGTTTGACAAAGTTTCCTATCGCCCTCTTATCGAAGGTATAGCGTCTGTCAAGGGTTATGAAAACTTTGAATCCAGAATGCAGATTTTCAACCAAATAGTTGAGGCTCTGAAGGCTGTCGATGTTAATATGGTTGGAGTGTATGGAATGGGCGGCATCGGCAAGACGATGATGGCAAAAAAAGTTGCAGAACGAGTGACAGAAGATGGAACATTCAAAGTGTTTGCTATGGCAAATGTGACGCAGAAGGCAGATCTGAAAAAGATTCAACAAGACATTGCGGAGTGTTTGGGCCTCAAATTTGAGGTGGAGTCCAATGTACTAGTGAGGGCAGCTCAGCTATGCAAAAGGCTGAAACGGGAGGAAAAAATTCTCCTAATTCTTGATGATATTTGGGATGCAATCAAATTAGAAGACGTTGGCATTCCTTCTGCTGATGATCACAAGGGATGCAAGATAATGCTGACTTCCAGAGATCTAAATATATTGAGGAAGATGGGCATCAATAGGAATCACTTCCAACTTCAAGTTTTGGAGGATGAAGAGGCAAAGCACTTGTTTGAGAAGAAGGCAGGGCCTTTGACAGATCCGGAGATCCAGCGAGTAGCTAGTGAAGTTGCAAAAAGATGTGCGGGTTTACCAGTTGCAATTGTGGCAGTTGCAACAGCTTTGAAAGATAAGGAGTTGTACGAGTGGAACGAAGCATTGGGACGGCTAAGTCGGTCTGCTGATGAGAACATGGACGAACAAGTCCAATCTTGTCTTGAATTGAGTTACAATTTCTTGAAAAATGATGGAAAAAAGCGGTTCTTCTTAATTTGTGGATCACTATTTAGTAGGGATGACTTGCTGAAGTATGCTGCGGGCATGAGATTGTTCAAGGGATGCAAAAACTTGAAGGAAGCAAGAGATAAACTTCTTACATATCTCAATGACCTCAAATCCTCATGTTTGCTGCTGGAAGGAAACAACGATGATGACATCGAAATGCATGATATTGTTCGCAGTTTTGCTATCAAAGTTGCAGCAAGGGATCTTCATTTGTTCAATGTAACTTATGACACGCTACCGGATTGGCCACCAAAGGATGAGCTCGATCAGTACACTGCTATCATTTTGGTTGACAGTGATATTCCTGAGCTTCCTACAACATTTGAATGCCCTCGACTGCACTTATTTGTACTATCTTGTAAAATGAATCAGTCGTTGGGAATCCCAGATGATCTTTTCACGGTAACCAAAGAGCTCCGAGTTTTGGATTTCACAGGGGTAACTTTACAAACACTGCCTTTATCAATTCAATATCTTCAGAATCTTCGAACTTTAAGTTTGGTTTCCTGCATTTTGGGAGATATCAATATAATTGGAAAGCTAAACAAGTTACAAGTTCTTAGTCTTATGTACTCGCAAATTGTTCAATTGCCTAGAGAATTGGAGAAATTGACTCGGCTGCAACTTTTAGATTTGAGCAACTGTTCAAGCCTCCAAGTGATTCCACCAGATGTTTTGTCAAAATTAGTCCACTTGGAGGAGCTGTATATGGGGAACTTCTTTGTTCAATGGGAGAGTGAAGCCCAAGGTGGTCAAATGACGAATGCTAGCCTCTCTTAAATAAAGGCTTTAAAGAATTTAATCGCTCTAGATAGGCTTTAAAGAATTTAATCGCTCTAGATATACACATCATTGATCCGAACGTCCTGCCCAGAGATTTGTTCTCTGAAAAGTTGGAGAGATTCAAAATATTCTTCGGGGAAGGTGTTAGGGTTGAAAATTCTTCTATTAATCATGTAATAGAATTACAGGAGGAGCCAAGCTCACTCAACAACAAAAAACAACCCTCTCTCACACAACAAGTTTCTCTCTACAAGAAACACCCTCTCCTCACTCAAAATTCTCTCTGCCTATCTTTACATTTCTGCAGCTCACTCTCTATTCTGCTGCTCTCTCTCACGTCTCTACCACTATTACAAGCAATGAGCAGCACTAAATATAGAAGAGCAATAATAAAACTAAAATAATGGGAGACATGATAATTATGTTTTGAGACATAATTATGACAAGTTGGTCAACTTCATGATGGTGGAATCTGGACTATTCAACAAGTAGTTCATAATCTAGGTAAAGCAATTCATTATTCTCGTTGTCCTCACTATAGGGATTCTTTCCTTATTAGGATTTAATCTTTATGAATTTATCAATAAAGCCTGATTTAACCTAGGGGAGTTGGGGTGGTGAGACACAAAAGCTAGAAAGCAGAATACCCTGATTCGAAGTGCCTTCAGTGTAGTAAAATATTCTCTTTTCAGTGCATGAGTGGGTGCGTGTATAGTGTATAATGCATATGTTAAAAAAAAAAGCTTGATTTAACTTGAAAACAACAACTCAATCTTAGCCTCAGTATGTCTTGAAATTTTAGGTATTTTTATAAGTTGCTTTATTAATTTAAAATTTCTATAAAACCATTGACTTGATTTGTCTTCGAACCAAATAACGAAGACCTGTATTAATGCCTTAACGTGTGGTGACTGTTTGAGGGAGTCATCGGTGGCCCAAGTGAAGTGGACAGGCTCGGCAGACCAAATGGAAAACAGAATTATACTGATGATAATGACATATTGAAACTTATTTACAATAGAATTGATAAAATTACTACAAATTGAAGAATTCATTGAATGGATTAGGCTTGATGAAGAAGAAGACAAAGTGGAAAATAGCCTAAGTTCGTTACCCATTTGATACCTGCTTCTATGGTTCAGCTACTACTAATTATTCCTCTGTGTTCTTTGTTTGTTGCTCATTTTTTCTCATCAGGTAATAAAATGGTATCTTGAACAGAATCAAAACCCAGATAATTTTTGTTAAACAGTTTCTTGATATCTTTCCTCAGGCGTTGCTTCGACCACTTTTATGATATCAAATATGTGCAACTACACCGTATGGCCGGGCATTTTTTCCTCCAATGGTTCTCCTGGTCTTTCCTCAACCGGTTTCATTCTGCAGAAGGGTGAGAACAGAACGGTTATCCATCCAGATTCTTGGGGTGGTCGCTTTTGGGGTCGAACTGGTTGTGCAAATGACTCTACTGGAAATTTTTCTTGGTTAACAGGTGATTGTGGCACCGGCAATCTTGAATGTAACAATAATATTGGCAGTGCTCCTTCTACCCTAGTGGAGTTTACGCTCGACGGCTTTAATGGCAATGATTTTTTTGGTATCAGTCTTCTTGATGGGTACAATCTTCCAGTTCTGGTAGCACCTCAGGACGGTGCTGGCCAGAAATGTTTAAGCATAGGCTGTGTGTTGGATTTGAAAGGCACATGCCCACTGGAGCTTAAAGTTACAAGCAAGTCCGGCGAAGTCATAGCTTGCAAGAGCCCGTGTGATGCTTTCCAAGAATCACAGTACTGCTGCACAGGCGACCATAGTACCTCTGATACTTGCAAGCCAATTAATTACTCTAGGATCTTCAAGAATGCATGTCCGGAAGCATATAGCTATCCTAGGGATGACAGCACTAGCACGTTCAGTTGTACTTCCTCTCTTTACCAGATCACTTTCTGCCCATCCCGGTAACTCAAGAGGGCCTAAATCCGATTTGGTTCTTGTTATTTGTCATAATTTTTATTACACAATTCCTTAATTGATTTCTTTGGCTTAACACCGGTTGTAATCTCTGAATTAGGCTTCAGAATGTACCTCCCTCTGCTTCTCCGTCGCCTCTCCCGAATGTAGCTCCCTCTGCTTCTCCGTCGCCTCTCCCGAATGTAGCTCCCTCTGCTTCTCCGTCTCCTCTACCGAGTGTTTCTCCTCCCTTCATTAAAAATACAAGAAAGGAAGGTAGTTAGGCTTCATTTTTTTTCAATTTTATTACTTCGCTTTTAGCTTGCACATACAACTGATATTTTGTCTTTAAATTTCTGGTCTCAGCAGACAAATGAAATTTAGATGTTCGGACTATTGTATTAGGCATTATTTCTACTGTGATCTTTTTGTGCCTATTTCTATTATAGAAAGCAAAAGAAACGAACCAAAAGTAAGTTAAATAATGAAGATTTGGATGAAAATAGTAGCACAGTAGGAAGCCTGCAATTGTCCTATGAGACCATTCGACTTGCTACTGATAATTTCTCTCAGAGCAATAAACTCGGACAAGGCGGATTTGGCTCCGTTTATAAGGTAATCTCACTGTAAAATGTCAATGACCCTCCGGATTTTCAATTTTTGTTTGTATTTTCTTTTCAGTAATC
>CATIWJ010121323.1:0-28136 GCA_949640765.1 Croton laevigatus | reverse complement strand
AACAGTTGCCAAATCCTAATTGAATGATAGAAAGTGGGAATTTTGTGATTTTTCCATAACGCTTAGCTTAGATGAAGTTAAATATCATATTTGTTCATAGATATATTTGGAAAGAGGTAATTACAGTTCATATTATAAGTTGAAGAAGCTTCACTGTAATGTGTTCTATATTCTGAATGCAGAACAAATTTAACTTGTATTTCCAGGGAATTATATTTGCTGATGAAGCTGAGGAATATAAATGCTAATCCTGTTTGCTGATTCTGAAAGATGGAGTTCAGAATAATTCTGTATGTAGAACTTGCAAATTTTGCTTCTATTGTTTCAAATGCATTATTGTAGATTTTTTTTGTTATGAAATATGCTGTGATTCATACTGCTTTGGTCTCTATTGACCTACTCTATAATTTCATATAGCAGAGCATTTCCTTCCGATTTTAACTGTTTACTGCATCCTTTTCTGTTTTTAACATAGGTCTGTTTACTGCATGTACTTGACCATTTTATGGAGAGAATTTTAAAGCAGAACATAACTTATTATGGTTAGTTAAACTGTTCTATTCATAGTCTGAATTTCAATGCAGATAAGGATATCAAACCTTAAAGGCAGAGTTGCGTTGTATCCTTTATATCAACAGTTAAGTCGGTATGCCAATTGGCATGACATACTGTGCAGATGAAGGTATCAACTTGCAATCGGATGGGCATCATTTTGGTTGCCCACAAAATGCAAATTTAGTTTGGGGAATTCAGCCAAATACAATTAAACAACAGTTTCAGTTGCAGCAGAAAAGAAAAATAATTCTAAGTGAAACGAAAAAATTGGTTAATAAATTTGTCAAGGAAATCCAATCGGACTGCAGAGAAGTAACGAGAAATATTGTATCATAATCTAATTTTTGACTAGTCTCGGACATAAAAATGCAACTTTTACAGTAACAATGAAGCTTCTACTACATTATAATTTTTCTCTGGACATTTAGATTGCAGATACAAAGCCGCCGTTCCCCATGCTAGCTATCCAATAAAAACCTGCAATATTAAGAAACTTGGATATTCACAATCACTGAAAAATGATACAGTACAAAAGAAACCAATAACTTTGGGAGAGAATCTAACATTGTATTTATTCATGGACCAATAACGGATAACAAGATGCTTGTTTTACATTCTAATGATACATTTAATCTTATTTCAATAAGATTCAGCATTACCCTGAATATAGATTAAGCAGATACTAAATTCATCCTACAATAAAATGTTTTAGTTTCCTCTTGTACAGGTCAGATAAATGTTAAAATCTTGCATCAATTTAAAAAAAAACCTTAAATATACAAACTCAAATATTAACTCTTGGGCAAATCCTCAAATTCTCAGATCATCATAGCATATACAATGTTTATAGTTCTTCTCATTCCCTTTTCAAAGATTTAACATCATAATTCTAAACCAACAAAAATACTGCCTTGACTTGAATTCCTTAATATATAATTTACCATAAAACAATCACTACTAGAACAACCAGGTGGCCATATATCCCTCTGATTAAGTGAATTAAATAACAAGATAAGAAAGGCTAACTAAGGGAAGTGAGCCTCTGAAAGTGCATAGAAAAACAATAACAATAACGTTGCGTTTGGATGATGGGATCTAAAGGTGACAATACATAAGTCACTTTCAAATTACAGTAATATGTGCAATTAAAATCATGTTTACATAAAGCCCCAAAACATTCATGATTCTAATCAACCAGACAATGTGCTGAATTCCTGCAGAAAACTATTAATCAAAAGCATGTCCAAATCTTCTTTTGCTTATGTATTAAAAATTTGGAAGAAATCTTTTAGCATTCCCTAAAATACAACAAATTTGGATTATTGAAAACTGCGTTCATGTTATTTTCTAACATAAATCTAGACTACTTCAATTCAATCCATATAGCAGGTGAGGCCAAAGAAAATCTGAAAGAAATGAAAATCTATCATGTTTCCTAATCATAGCTGGAGATTCTATCATTTCTATGTTCTATATTATCATTCTATTCATATTTCAAATTTGCAACAAATAGATCAAATTCAGAACTTATGTTAAAAAAAAGATCAAATTCAGAACTTAACAAACCAATAAATCATAGAAAACCAATGAAAGCTCATAAGGTAAAGAAAGAAAGTAAAATAATTAAGAATCCAATCATGCTTTTAACTTTACCTAATCTAACCAGATCCGACAATAATATTGTTGATAGGGATGAAGATCAATTTGACGAAGAATCCAACGAATCCCATCACCACGAATCCAATTGCCGTACGAAACGCCACCTTAGTAAATTCTACAATACGAAACAGCAGGAAAAAAAAAAGAAAAAACAACAATTAAAAAACAGCATATCTTTTTATCAAAATGAACAGGAAATCAAGATAAAAACTCACCTTTGCGATCGGGCTTGTGGCATCGCTTGACGAGGCGGACGCTGTCCTTAGCGAACTCTCTAAGAGGATCAAACATGGTATCGATAGCGTCCATTTTTCACTGCAAGTTTTACCCAAAATTGCCAAATGAGAGAAAGTCGATTGGGATCTGGTGGGAGAAGGGTGATGAGATCTATGTTTAACGGGATATATAGATTGAAAATATTTTTAAAGTTGTATTTACCTGAATATCCTTGATGACGCTATGTGGTTGGACAAATTAGTCCTTGCCCCATGAACGGCGTCGTTCGCTGTTTTGAAAATGTCAATATCGACGACGGAACTGTCAATCGCTAATAACAAGCAATCTAAACGATTTAAACCGTGGAAACAAGTGCTGTCGGGTCGGGAATGTTAGCGGCAATAACTATCAATTAATCCAAGATTTTTCGTTTCACTGGGTTTTTCTTGGGGTTCTTTAAAAAAATCCAAAAAAAAAAAAAAAAAAATCACTAACCAAAATAATAAAAAATATAATATCATTAACTAAAAGGGCCGCACTCGATATAAAAATAATAGCTAAAATAATCTTTTTTTGATAAGTTTATATAAGGAAAGTTTCCAACAACTTTATGACTAATTCCGAGAATCCTACATTTCCAATAATATTATGGTCAAAATTCTAATAATGACGATTTCAAGTGAAATCACATTCTCTTCACCTTCACGTTAATTAGTTAAAATTGCCGCTAGAAACCTCTTTAAACACACCACCAGAAAACACAAAAAGATATCCATTGTTCTTTGTTTCCTAGTCAATCTTCGTTTTAGGATTTTCGTCGATCTTTTGTCATTCTTCATTGGTCTCAATTGGCACATGTATAGTGACAGCTTGGTACACATACGAATGAAACTTTAATTAAAAAATCAACTTGCTAAATTGCCTCATTTATGTGCTTCGTCATTCCTTCGAATTGAACCGTCATTATCCTCCGAGCGTGGCCATGTAAATGTTCAGGGGTTATCTATAGCTATCCCTGGTCCACACATTGGTTTGGAATACTTTTCCGGTTCAGGAAAAAATGCAACTGGGCTTAGGTTGATGTGAGGGATTAAGAAGCCGTAGTGCTGATATGATAAAAAGGTTAGAATGGTGTCCACTTCAAGCCATTGTACTTATGAAAAGGGGTTTGGATTGAACTAATTTTTGTTTAAGGCTTTGAAAAATTTGTGTAGACTTCATCCTGAGCGTTGACCCGGAGTAGCAAATTTTACAATTCAAAGTGTGATGATTTAGTACCTGGTTCCTGGAAGCTCTAAACTGGAACCAGGAGCTGTACCAAACTATAACAGAGCAAAGTTCACTTTCGCAGGCTGCAAAATTATATAATACAGTTTCGAATTTTTTATTCCAATTTCCTTGCAACCAAAACGAAACCAAAATTGAAAAGGTAGAATCAAGTTAGAATTGAAATCTACTGTTTCCACATTTTAATCAATCAATTCCGGTACGGTACCCGTCCCACACTAGATATGAAAATAATTGCTTCTCTTCAACGATAAAATGGTTTATTAAAATGTTCCAATATGTCCATCCAGGTGTTTATACACCAATTTGTCGAAAACACCGGATATATATATATTCACTTCAACTCCACAAGCACAAATCATCCTCAGGTATTAAAATTAAACATATAATGAAAATATAAGAAATTTGGATCAATATTAGTTCTATTAGCAGACCCCATAAGCAGAAAATTTGTGTTAAAGCTAGTTTCTCCTACCAATCAATTAAACTTATGATAATGAAAGTTAAATCTGTCAAACACAAATCCAATCTATGTTTGCATTGCAGCTGTTGTCTCCTAATGCTTCCATCATGAGGCCTTCCATCGCTTGCAAAAGTCATTGCTAGTATTGGTTGAAGTAGGAAAATTATTTACAGGCAAAAGCGCTAACTCTTTGTTCCAGATTTTGTGTTATTTTCCCGCTGAACAGCTCGAGGGATAAACGTGAGCCCCCGGGTGTGACGGCGACCAAAACTGATAGAAGTAGGAGAGGAATCTGAAGTGCTTAATCTAGATACTGCAGAAACAAGGCCATCAATTGTGTCACCTTCTACTTCCATTTTGCTTGAACAACTCTCCTCTTTCTTCTGAGCAGCCTGTTTACGCTGGTACTTCTGTCTCGCTTTTCTGGACATATGAGCCTTCTTAAAGAATTCATACGTACTTGGGAATTTATGCTTGTCCACCAAGTGCTGTTGCCTACTTCTGTAATTCTTGAATTTCAAACCACAACCTTCCACCAGACACTCATACTGTGACACAATAATAACCATCAGGAACTTAATAAATTGGTTTATAAGAAATGTTCAATAAGTCCATCCAAACAAAGAAGGTTTGTGATTTAGTCAAGTCTAACAGCAAAAGCTTAGTTTCCAGGAGCAGCCAATTAGATGAGGAAAGAAACTTGCTACTTAGTACCAACAAAAAAGAATATTCTTAAGGGAACATAATTGGTTCGTCAATTTAGAGGATGTGATCCTACTTGGTTTCCATTCTATCAAGTCAGGGTTGATCAAGTCAGCGAAAAAAGTGTTTCGCTCAGTATCAGCTAACCATCAAGAACCAGGGAAAATTGAACCAAAAGCATAGATGACTGCATCATTATGCAGGTTTGCGCAAACGATGTCACAATTAATAAAAAAACAGTGTATACCATTCCCATTAAATTGAAACAGTTTATCCATATTCAAGAAACACTAAAATCAAATGAAAAATTAGATGGCACATAGACATAAATAGTCACTTGAATAAAAAGAACTAAATAACAGAAGGTACCATGGCATATCCACGTGCAACTTTTGCCTGAAAAAATGAATCATGTGCTTCGGATACGTGTATGCTGAGCAGCCGTGATGTTGGATAAACTCTGGAGCAAACTGAACAGGATGCAGTGTGCCGTGCATTGTAATGGTCTTCAAAGTCTTCCAAACATGTCAAGTTAGCACCACAACCCACAATGGGACAGAAAACTTTCCTGTGCAAACATTGGTTGAAATTTAGCATTCTTGGTTGAAATCAGAGGACATATATATTTATGAAAGTCCAGAAACGAAACAGGAAGGCATAGCATTAAACTCACCATCGGTCAATTCACATTAATAAAAGATTGTTAAACCATTTTTGCCGCCTCAAACTATAATCTCCAGTTCTCAAAACCATTTAATCTCTTCCCAACAACTCTAAAGACAGAGCAGAAAAAGACCCAAGACTACCTCCTCTACTACAACATTCAAAACCATAAGAATTGATACTTTAAAATAGAAATATAAACAGAGCTTAATACCATCAATTAAATGATCCAAACAGACAAAAGTTCTTCAGATGTACTGGTCCTTATTATTCAACAAAGGTATAAACGATAAGCAGGTAAAAATAAAAACAGAATCTATCACTGCACTGCACTCTACAGAGAAAAATGAAAAAATTTAGAGCAATCGATACCTTGTTTCCTCATCCACCAAATTCTGCAACCGATCTTTCTCATCTCCAGTAAAATCCAATGCAATCTGGAAAAAAATTGAACTGCTATAATAATTCGTACAAACCATTTTTACATTCGACGAGAATTCAAAATGAAGAAGCAACTCAACAACAACGAGGGAGAAAACCTGTTTAGCGATGAGTTCTCTCTCGATGTTGCCATGTTCAAAGAAGGGAGAATTCGGATCAAAACGTCGTCGGACCGGTTTCCAGTACGGAAACCCTAAGGTTCCTTTCGCGTCAGTATCTACCACCATCGCCATGGCCGACCGTTTGGCTACTGATACAAATTTTTAAGTTCTAATTTCAAAATCAACTCAAATGGAACGTTGAGCCTTCGGTTTCTACTTTCTAGACTCGGGTGGGTGGATGTACGTACCCTATAGAAATCGAAGGGTTACCGGGCGACTTGATTCGGTTTTGGGAAAAACACATGTGTTGCTGCTTTTTAATTTTTTTTTTCTAAACTAGCACTTTTTTTAAAAAAAAAAATTTATGAAAAACACATGCGTGCCTTTAGTTACTAATATATGCTTCTGGCTTGGATTCTGACTTAAAGGCGTTCAGTCATAATCTAGCGCATGGTAACTTCATGCTACTGACTTTTCAACTAAGTGAGATAACCAAGTGTGCAAATCAATGGTTCCTTTCGTACCAGGTTAAATTACAATGCTCCATTTTCTTCATCTATTGTTGTCGATTCCTTCTTCATTTATTTTCTATTTCTTCCATTATTATTTTTCAATTACTTCCTTTCTACTATGTGCCTGTGTTATCAAGTTTAAATTGCCTTTCGATGTCTAAGGTGAAGGAGGATTAAAAAGCAGCGACTCCGATTTAAATTTGAAGAAAAGTTGCAACTAAAAGAAGCTGAGGCTAAGCATGCTACACGTTGGGGCATGGAGCTTTCTTCCTTCTTCATTCCTCGAATCAAGCGCATTATCATATAACATTCAAAATTTATCATCTGCTTTTGAAAATCTCATCCATTTTAACCAAATTAGGAAGTGAAATAGCACTTCATGTATTTATTTCTGTTTATTTTATACATTTTGAATGTCATTTTAGAGTGAATTTTTTAATATTTGATTAGAAATAATAATTATAACTATTATTATTTTGACAACTTTCATGGAAAAGTGAAAACTTAGTGAAAGTTCTGTAATTGATAGAGATAATTACTAACCTTATAGTTGAATTTCAAAAGAACTTAGAACTGTTAATGATGAGTCTACCTATTACAATTTATAATTATTAATGATATGTCTAATATAATGTAAATTATATACATGATTTTTTAGAAAACCTATTTAAATCTATAATTATTTATGGATTCATAAGACAAAAACTCATTATATTGTATACATGTAACCATTTAAAATTTACCAATGCATATTCTATTTGTTATTTTTTTTTAATGTTAATTAATTTAATATCCAACCATATACATTAATTCACTATGTAGAGATTGAGATTGAAATTGTACAATTGAGACATAAACCTTGATTTTATTCTTCCATTAAATAGAATCTCTACTAGATCGTTTTATGGTCCTTGGGTGGGCACTCAATTTAGATTTTCAGTGCATTTTTGATTATACACTTTTTCCATTTTGTTATCTGACTGTTTCAAATGTAAGATTCTTTAGCCAGATTTATAGCTTTATATAGTACTGTCACCATTAAAGAAGAATGACATAATAAAGAATGTGTGTGATAGCAGAGTGCATGTGATATAATGCTATAGAAATTCCACAATTTTGTATATTAAACTTTCTGATATTGAGTAGGAATTTTAATCTAGGAACAAATATTACTAATAATGATAATTATAAATGGAATTTTATTCTAGGAACAAATTTAGGAATTTTAACATATAATATTGATAATTATATATGGAATCTAAATTTGTCTTTTCCAACAAGTACCTAACATCCCAACTGATTACTAAAATAGATAGATGGTTCAATGTGCTTTCCTTGCCTCCCTGTATTCCCTTTTAAGAGTTTGAATTAACAATATATAAATGCCACTGTGCCAATATAATATGTAGTTGGTTTTTCCTTATTCCTTGTCAGAGGTGAAACTTTACATAATTATGTTGTGTTATATTTTTAGAATAAATATTTGAACTAGATTTGAACAGTTTTTAATCGAATTTGAACAGTTTTTAACCGAATTTGAACAATGGATTTTTCTTTACTTAACAGGTTTATTTTTAAATACTAATATGATTTTTTTTTTTAAATTAGACTTTCTTTTTAAACATAGATATCCCTAAATCTATCATAATCTAAGAGGATGGGAAGGTAGGAATCGAACTCAAGTCGTGCTGGGAGAAGCTTAGCGCCTTAACCAATTGGGCTAAAACTTGCTCCTAAAAAAAAACTTTGAACAGGGTTTGAATAATGGAGTTTTCTATGCTTAATAGGATTTTTTTTAAATAGCCTATGATAAGGTTGTTTTTAATAGGAATGGGTTTGAGCATAATTTCAACAGTTTTTTAATAGGGTTTGAACAGTGGATTTTTCTATACTGAACATGTTTCTTTTTACTGTGAAATTTTCTTATTTAACACACTTTGAACATAGTTTTGAATTCTAAAGGTTTTTTGTTTTGTTTTGAATATAAGTCTTGTTTGGGTGCTGAGACTTGGTGAGCTTCTCTATTAGTACGACTTCTCATTATTTCGGTATCCCTTATCATTCCACTTCTCTTTGCTAGGCCTCCAATCTTTATCGTTGACCTCTTCATCATCACTATAGCAATCCCCTCTTCTTCTATTCGTCTTGGTATCTCTAGACGCTGGTCGCTTGCTTCATCTTGGACTACCTTTATTAATAGAGCGACCTCTACTAAACTCATGACCTCTCATCTCCCCTAACACTTCATCCTCCAGATCTCTCCCATCATCGTTCTATCTTCTATTTCTTTAATCATCCTCCCTGTCATCAATCAACCTATCGTTTTAGTTGATCCCCAGGTGACCTCCACCCCTTGACACTCCTACAGCTTGGGATAAAGGAGGAGCAGGTAGTTGCCCTGACTAAGGTTAACAAGTTGGGGGTTCTTCTACAAGATCTGGCCGAGCAAGCTAAGTAACTACTCTTGGATGAAAGGTTAGGTAGAGGTCGGGGTTTGAGGTCGTAGTCAATGTGGAGTGTAAGGTGATTGGAGGTAGGGCTGTGGGCTGATTTAGGTAATAGGAATGCAAAGTGCTCGTCCTCATAGGAAAAGTTCTATTTTCGGGATGTTAACGAATAAAGTTTGAAGGTGGAGTGTACGAAGGTGAAACAGACCCTGTCCTAGAATGTAGCAAGTACTTGTCCTTTAGGGCAAGGAAGGAGGAAAGTGACCTAAGGGTGATGGTCTTGATCCTCTTGGGTACTTCTATTTTCTTCGACACTGATGGTATTTTTATAGCAATTTGAAGACTAAAGGATACCTTCGTTCACATTCACTGCACCAATGAAAATGTCAAATGTGATTAGGTCTGACAGGTGCCTAACATAGGCCTTATATAGGGAATCTAAGGTGGTGAAGTCCCGATAATCTCGCGTCCAATAGGGCTCAATGGGCCCCTTGAATCTCGGAGCTTAAGAAGCCTCTAGATTCTCAGGGTTCAGCAGCTTAGCCTAGAGAGGAGGTCGAGATGGGTTAGGCGACCTCCCCCCTTGCCTAAGTAGAAGTGACCTCCCCCTTAGATAAGGGCGACCTCACCATTAGCCTAAGTGAGGGCGACCTCTTCTCAGCCTGAGTGTGGGGTGACCACATTCTTTAAGAGGTCCCAAACATAGAGAATGCTTACAGTAAATATTTGTGCTATTTACTTAAATAGCAAATATTTGTGTTATTTACTTTCCCTATGTCCTATTTGTTTAAATCACCTTTTTTTTAATAATATTAAAAAGACCCAATTTTTAAGTATGAAAATAACTTTTAGCTTAATTATATTTTTAATTTTTCAAAAAGGTCATATTTTAATTTTTCATTCTTAAATTGCTTATAGTATGTTTATCATATATTTATAAGCGGTTTATATCATGTTTATGATTAAAAAATAATTATTTTAAGAGCTCTGGAAGCAAATAGCATTTTTTTTTTGACAAAATCACTAGATGTAAATAGTACCTAGTTTCTAAAACATAGTAAATAACACATTTTCAAAAA
The DNA here is from genome assembly GCA_949640765.1 of Croton laevigatus. Lineage (NCBI taxonomy): Eukaryota > Viridiplantae > Streptophyta > Magnoliopsida > Malpighiales > Euphorbiaceae > Croton > Croton laevigatus. The sequence continues at coordinate 18,011 of CATIWJ010121323.1, read as the reverse complement.
TATCCCAACTATACCATTGTAACTCAATTTTGCCCAACCCTCCCAAAAACCAACACATAGCTGCATCTTCTTTTTCTTCTTTAGATTTCTTTTATTTCTTCTTCTTCTTCTTCTTCCTCTTCCTGCTCTTAATTTTCTGATCGTGCTTTTAGTTTTTGGAGGAGAGAGAATATTTAATGGCGGCTAGGCTTTAGAGAAAAAAGAAGTCATGATGTATATATATATCATATCTATTGTTTTACACACACGCACACTGTATATATACCATATGTAATGGTATATATAAGGTATATACAGCATCCCTCCTACAAACAAACACTAGCTACCATCTCTTCTTCTTATTCTTCAGAATTCTAGTTATCATTAAAGATGCTCTCTCATGCAAATATCACAACTCAAATCCAAAAAAAAAATACGAAACACGCACAAAATCACGAAAAAAAAGAAATAAATAAACAAGAAGTTGAAGAGGAAGAAGAAGAAGAAAGAAAGAGGCTTTGAAACTAACTTCTCTATTTCCGCAATCTGAAAATTCCATTAACGTACGAAAATCTTCACTCCACCACCTTTAAACAACTAGTAATTCACATTAAGAAAACAGAAAAAGGAAGATTGAGATTTATTTTTTTAGAATAAATAGCCAAACAGATTTGGGGGTTTAAATTAAAAAGGGTCTTAATTTGATTAAAAAGGTAAATAAGTACATTTAGCTTAATATGTGCTATTTACTTAATTTTCAAACATTGTCCTATTTACTATTATAAAATTTCAAAAATGCTATTCACTTAAATTATTCTTTTAAGAATTATTTTTAAAACATATAACCTTTTAAAAATGTGATAAAATTTTGTGGACTATTTATGTCAAAACCCTTTTTTATTTTCTTTTAATTATTGAAAATTGGGGTTTGACATAAATATCCCATCAAATATTAGCAAATGTTTAAAAAGCCCACTAAAACTAATATACCATATTTTTTAAAATATTTCTCAAACTAACTATTTTAACATTTATAACTTAGGGAAACAGAGATGTAAGGAGGTAAAGGCAAAGGGGAGCGTTGGACCAACGGAGATTAGTATATATATCATTGAAATTAATAAAAAACATGTATTATGTAAGTGTAAAGTTATATGTCCCACCTTCAATTCTTAGAGCATACACTTATTGTTATTTTTTGCCAATTTTCCTTTTGGGCTGGCTACGTCCTGAAGGAAAATATAGATAAATAGCTATTTTTTTAAGTTCTTTACTTTTTGATCTTTGCTTTCTTCTATGTTCAGTAAAGAAACCATACAGCCTCAATAACAATTTCCTCCACCTTTCTTCCTCTATATGCACCATTTCTGACACAATTAGAACTATCGTCTGCGGATGATTGGAAGGTGCAAGGGCTACTAAGCTTTGAGCAACAAGAATAGACACATTTGGTGCCGAAAAAGCTAATACAGGCAAGCGTTGAGCAAAACAAAAAAAAAAGTTGAAAAGTTTTGATCACCTTTTTGACAACTCCTATTTGGTATTAGATGACGATATTGATACTGTTATTTGTCTCAACTCACTTTTTCATTTGATGTAAAACTTTTTTGATTTTACAGTTGTATTGTTTTGCTAGAAAAGTTGAGATTTGAATGGTTTTTTGAGTTTTTCGGTAAATCGAGCTTGAACCAAGTGAAAGTGTTTGCATATTTGGAATCAACATTAACATTAAATTTAGGTTTTGAGTTTTTTAGCTGTTGACGAAATAATTATTTTCCAGTCGCTGGAATTTTTTTTTTTGCCGGTGATAGGCTGGTGACCAATAAATAGATAGTGGGTAATGATGAAAATGGAATTCATCCTTTCATTGTTGGACAGTAAGAGTCAGAGGCAGATGTAGCTAAGCACCATACGTAGCATGTACTACAGGTACTTTTTAGAAAATTTTTGAAATTTTTTTTTAATATATGTTGCTAAACTCTAACCCCTGTTACAATTTTAACTTCTACTAGAAATAACCCAATTATAACCCCTACTAGCAAACCCCTATACTATAACTTTAACTCTTACTAGAAACCTCTACTAGCACAACCCCTACTAAACAAAAACCCAAAGTAGAAATAACCCAACTCTACACTGTCTTTGGTTCTTCATGTTCTCCATCTTCTCAAATTGGGCAAAAAATCTGTTGCACACTTGCTCTGCATCAGGATGGTGGATGGTTGTCGTGGACTCGTCCTCGTGGTGCGTGGATTCTTATTTTTTGGACTTTGGTTAGCGGTTTGCCGATTGCTGTTTAGTACTTTTTGCTATTGCCGTTCTTCGTGCGAGAAAGCAAAAGGTTAGAATTCTCAATTTCCAGTTCAATTCTTATATTATTATTTGATTTGTGATTGTAATCATATTTATGATTATTTTATTATAATTTGTTATAATTTGTGATTATGTGAATTTAGGTTAGGGTTTAGGTTTTTGTGGAAAGAATTGATTAGTTTTTATTTAATACATCAGGGTCTAATTGAACATAGTATATTTTTAGAATTATGAAGCGAATGCAAGAGAAGGATATTTCTAGCTATTTTGCAAAAAATGTTCGCAATAGTATGGGAGGTCAATTATTAAATGATAATTTAGTTGGTTTCTAGATAATAATTTGCTTTTAAATGTAAGCATTGATTCAATTGTAAAACAGTTCCAAAATATGAGGACTTGGCGAGAGCAATTGTAGTTTTTTAAGTACTTTTAACTTGTTATCCTATTTTATTTGACTTTTGGAATACAATAGTTTATGGCATTTATGGATGTTTCGATTTTTTTTTTAAAATTATCTTCAATGCTATATATATATTGATATGTTGGTGCTACATGTACTTTTGAATCTTAGATCTGCTTCTGGTGAGAGTGAAAATGTTACTGGTCTTGGTGGACCTAAAAATAGGGTTAATTGGTCTCCTTGTCTACTAATTTTCATTTTGAAACTGTAAATAGTTCGTTTGTTATTCGTTTATGTACTATAATTAGTTTCTTTATAACTTTATAATCTGTTTATAAAATACTTTTTTGAAGAAAATTTATTTATAAAATAATTAATTAAGTTAACTATTAAAAATTCAGTTTGATATTTTAATTTTTCTGTAATTTAAATATTTTGTTTTTCAATTCCATGCACAAATAAACTTGATGTGAACAAATAATAGCTACATAAATCAAGTAATCAAATTAATAATTAAAATTCATATTTAATACCAATTAAGTTATTTTTTATTTTATAAAAATCATATTATTACATGATAATGCAGTATATACTATATTAATTTAAATTGTGCAAAAATTGATAGACAAAAAGAATATGAGAAATTATGTTATTTTGATATATTATTGCTTATTGAAATAAAAAAGGAAAAAAAAAAAGAAAAGGAATGTGCTAAGTCCAAAGGAAAATTCTAAAATTCCATATTGCCAAAATCCAAAACAAATGCAAAACACATTCTCCAAATTCTATCTCAACCATATGTGAGATCTATTAATAGGAATGAAGATCTAGTGGTGTTTGCTATTCGATGTTAGGATGTGTTCAGCAAAACTAGATGTTTGAGTAACGTTTAACTGTTTGAATAACGGTTAGTTGTTTATAGTATTAAAAACTAAAAGTTAGATGGTTAGCATTTGATAAACCACTACTTAAACAGTTAAAGCCTACCTAAAACCTACTTTATCGAACGTTATAAAAACTAACACTCCAAAAGTTGTTACCGGACACAGCCTTAGTAGTAGTATTGACACAATTTTTTTTTTTTTGAAAAAAAAACTATGAACATTATCACTATTTTCATTAAACAAATAATATGGTTCATTAGTGTATTGATTTATTTCACAATATACTTTCGTTATAAACAAAGAATAAACAAAACATAAATAGCATGGTTTATTTGTATAATTGATTCATTTCATAATATATTTTAGGTAAAACCAAAATACCCATTCACTCTTTTAATATATTATCTATTATAGATTATAGATATGGATCACTTTAAATAAATAATATATAAATATTTTATAAATAATATGCATGAACAAGAAATGAAAAAAAAAAAATAGAATAATAACATGTATACTATTCCATATGAAATAGAAGAAAATAATGAAATAAAATGTAAGGTGAACTAACTTAGTTTTGGCGAATCAGTATGTGACATATTGGTTATCATACGATAGTTTACGATGTGAAAATTTCGATTCCTGCTTATTACACTGTTAATACTAATTTGATGCATATTAAATAAAGAGTATTATCCCCTATTAAGTTGCTTAGTGACATCATTTATCTTAAAAAAGAAACTTAATTTTGTAAAATATATAATATATATAGCCTATTTCATATATATATATATACACATTTTTAAAATATGAAAATAAAAGATAAATTAAAAATAGGGCTTAATATACAATTTCACCCTCCAACATTACCTGATTTTTTTAGTGGAACCTAGAACTTTCAAATATTTTATTTAGACAACTAAGCTATTTGAATATACAATCTCACACTACAACATTACCTGACTTTCTTAGTGGAACCTAGAATTTTCAAATATTTTATTTAGACAACTCAACTATTTGAGTGTTTTACTTAGACATATGAACTATTTGAAAGTGTTTATTCAAGAACACATTCCATGTAACACTCCTGAATAATGAAGGTGTTTAAATAAAACATTCAAATAGTTGAAGTGTCTAAGTGACCCATTCAAAAGTTTAACGTTCTATTTCAAAAATTAGGCTAAGTTGGAGGGTGAAATTGTATATTAGGCAAAGAACAATGGTAACAACAAGGCCTAACTTCTTTATATTTTGGCTTTCTTTTTTTGGTAACTATTTTTTTGAACCATTCCGAAACGTGTAAATGAGAATAATGTTTGTGAAAGGAAGGAGTATTTACAATCTAAGAAGATAGTTAAAAAAAAATTTAAGTGGGATAACTAATAAAATTATAAATTATACTAACATCAATCAGTTTATCATTAAAAAAAAAAGGTTTACCTGGAATTAAATAATGAAATTCAAAGCATCATGCTTCTATGGTTTAGTTTTTAAAATCCAATTGCTTTTGGCTTTTGATTATTAATGTTTATTGCCCAACTCAAATGACACAATAAGTAGGTGTACAAAATAGCACGTAAGGTGACATTTTGCCCTTAATTAATAATAATTGGACAGGTGGCCTAATGACATATTAAACCATAATCACAAAATTCCAACTAGCCACAAACATGTGAAAATCCAAAAAAAAAAAAAAAAAAATTTAAATGATTCTTTATGTTATAAACACAAAAAAAGATAATTAGTTATAGTGTCATTGTCATTTGGAGTTCACAAGCAAGCTGGGTTTTCAATGTCAAGGCCTAATCCCATCTACAAAATACCAAAGAAAAACAAACAAATACCCCTTCTATTATTCACTCAATTGATAATGACCTTTTTTAAACATCCTTAAGAAATAGCCTTTTCTAGCATTTTGGGATTTGACTTATTTGGCTTAATACCACATTTTTCATCAAACCCCTTTACTTAACTGAATCAACATTAACCAACCCTTAATTAAAAATTGTCAAATAGTAACGAATACCGCTGTTAAATTAATGAGCCACCAATTAAGGTCAGTTTCAGTGATTTTTGTTAAAATTTTTTACTGCTAAAATAAATACATGGTTCTAGACTATAATTAATGTGTAAATTGATTGATTGTTTTCACCATAAAAACATGAAAAATTCAAGTCATCTTTGCCACGAGAGTTTTTACTACAGTTAGCTTACGACTGGACTTTCGTTAATAAAAAAATATTTGTCCTAAATTTATTGGATGGTCATGCTAGAAAAGGACACAGCTGGAAATCAAATAAAAACCAATAAGGTTACAACTTGCAATAATAATTATTATTAAATTTGGTTAAGCTAAAGGATTAGGTTAGTTCAAAATGATATAAGAATGAAGGTTGAAGGGTGGCAATCAACAGAAGAAGAGAAAAGTGAAGGAGGAGAATGGAGGGAAGAAAGAAAGGGTGGTTTTTCACAGTAATGGTGATAATGATAATTAATGTTAGAGGAGGAGAAGGACAGCTAGTTGAAAACTTCTATAGCTCAAGCTGTCCAAACGTAGAAGCTATAGTGAAACAAGCAGTCTTCAATAAATTTAGCCAAACCTTCACCACAGTTCCTGCTACTCTTCGTCTATTCTTTCATGATTGTTTTGTTACGGTATGTGTTTTTCTTTCCTTTGTTCGAGGTTTCTTTTTCTTCCGATTTCTGTACGCCAGATTAATCTAAATTCGGAGTAATGTAAAGGTGATTTTCGAAAAATTTGTTTGAAATTAACAATCCAAATGCTTTTCTCCATCCAAATCTTTTCATATTCATTTATTTGTGGATGGGATAATCACAAATTACATGTGACACATTTTGATTTTTCTACAAAGAAAATGACATTTAGAGGTAAACCATATATGATAAATGATTTTACTTCTTCAAAATGTTGTTTTAATATGTACTGAATGCCAATATTATTTAAGGGAAAAACCTTTATTTATTTATTTATTTTTTGTGGGGAAGAAAAGAAAAAAAAAAGGCATTTATTATTATCGTTAGGGTGTCACATTCTATATTTCCTAATCTTTCTCCACCTAATGAAGTCAATATACTAGTTTTCAACTCAAAATTGTATTCTCCAAGTATAGATGGATCATTGAAACTTGTGTTTTGATAATTTTATTGAGGTCCAATTTCACATATTACTGTTGTTTTATTAAATTACTTACTAATTACTTTCTTAAAGGGTTGTGATGCCTCAATAATGGTTGCCTCACCTAATGGAGATGCGGAGAAAGATGCTCCAGATAATCTTTCTCTTGCAGGAGATGGCTTTGACACTGTAGTTAAAGCAAAGCAAGCAGTTGAAGCACAATGTCCTAAAGTAGTTTCTTGCGCTGATATTCTCGCCATTGCTGCTAGAGACGTTGTAAACGTGGTAAGAAACTAAGGTTGTGATCGACAACGAATAATTTTTGAAGAGCCATTTTTTGTTTTTTTCCAATTGCCCTTTCAACTATTAGCTTTTAGCGTTTTACAAGCAAATAACAACTATTCAAATAGTTAAATGCCGAACTCGTCTTATTATCCTTAGGATTAATTAATTTTCTGTTTCAAACTTATAATAATTATGTTAATATTTGGATGATCAGGCTGGAGGTCCATTTTTTAATGTTGAACTGGGGCGTCGTGATGGTGTGGTTTCTAAAGCATCGCTTGTGGCAGGAAACTTACCTGAACCTAATCTTACCTATTCTCAACTCAACACCTTATTTTCCAAACACAATCTTACCCAAATGGATATGATCGCACTATCAGGGGCACATACAGTAGGATTCAGCCATTGCAACCGCTTCTCAAATCGCCTCTACTCCTTCTCTCCATCTTCTCCAGTCGATCCTTCTCTAAATTCTAACTATGCCAAGCAGTTGATGGATTCTTGTCCTAAAAATGTAGACCCTACAATAGCCGTTGATTTGGACCCAACTACTCCACAACAATTCGATAATGTATATTATCAAAATTTGGTTGCTGGCAAAGGCTTGCTCAGTTCAGATCAAGAGCTATTTACTGACCCAAAATCTAAAGCCACTGTCACTGATTTTGCTAATAATCCAGCGAATTTTAATGCTGCGTTTACAACAGCTATGAGAAAGCTGGGAAGAGTTGGGGTTAAGATTGGCAACCAAGGACGAATAAGAACAGATTGTACAGACCTTAACTCTTAATGTGCGTGTGTGTATATATATATATATGTGGTTTCCAGTTATTTACAGCATAATTAGATTTGCAGCAGGTTTCCAAAGATTTGTACCAAGCAAGAAATAAAGATTATACAAATTAAGTCTAGAATTTTTTGAACCACGATGGTTTTTCAATGTAAAATCAGTACCATTTAAAAGCAGAAGTTTAGAATTTTATTCATCAACATTAATTACGCTTCTAAAGTTTTATTACAAACGCTCCTTTAGTTCCTTTAACATAATCTCGTTCCAATGCATTCCAAGAAACCTGAACACAATTGCTCTAAAAACAGACAAAGAAACTTCAACTCAACTGCTCATCTGTCACCCAAGCTTCGCTAGATATAGTAGTTGAACAGTCTAACTATGCAACACCCAAAACTTTACGAAATGATTGATTAACATCCATATTACCGACAGCTTAATTGACAAATTTGGTTCTAATAGCACCCTATTAGACTAAATTACAAATACTGAATTTTCAAAATGCCCCCTTAACTTGATTATAATTTTTAAATTACTAAAAAAATGATTTTTCCTTCCAATTTCCCCATGATGTTGGGCAAAATCTAACCAAAAAAAATAAATAAAATTTTTTTTCCCTTTCTAATCAAGCACATGTAGAATAAATAATGAGAAAAGTGAGTTAAATATTAAAATAAAAATAATAAAAATTAGACTACAATAACTTTAAATTTTTCCCATCATATTCATGTTTATTAACAACAAATTTCTTTTAGTTTATGATTTTTTTATGATTTTTGAAATAGTTTTACAATACATTTAACTTATAATTAGACATTGGGTTTAATTTCATTTTTTTTATTCTTGTTGCATTCCTACTTCCGTGATATATAATGCTAATTTTTATATTGTTTTACGAAAAACACTTCGAAAGGAATTTATATGTATTTTTCATGCTTAGATCTTAAGTTTGAATAGATATAAATTTTGTAAGCTTGAATTTTTTTTTTTTTTATTCTCAAAATAGTGTGCTTAAATTACTTACTCAAATAATGATGGAATTGATAGTTTTGAATTTATTAACTAAATAAATAAATTATTATAATGAATTATGGATCTAATTTTTTTCAAAATTTTCATATTTTTCATTTTGTTTAGTGTACTTTCGTCTTATCGTTTACTGTTAAATTTTTAGAATTGGATTTGCAAATAAAACTCATTTTTTTTTGTAGTTTGAAAATTACAAAAAAGTTGAGGGAGGGATTTGAAAATTCAATCTTAGCAATTTAGTCCAATGGGGTGCTATTGGGACAAATCCCCATACGTTGTTTTGCGAAATATGGATTTGGGGAAGGGAAAACTTTAATTAAATGCATATAGACAATTTGTATGGCTTCGCCTTGTCGCTCCAGAAAGAGCAACCAAGTCTTTTAAGCTCATGGTTTTATAAGAAAACAGAAAATTAGTTGGGAGAAATTAAAATTTGGGGAAGGTAAGAGTCCGTTCACTCCAGAAATATCATAGATTAGGCCATCACGACAGCCTAGATCAATTTGGAATTGTGGGATACCAGCCCACAATGTGAATCGTCAGTTTTCTAAATTTAAGATTAAGTGGTTAGCATAAGAAATTGGCTTACCATCCCTTGCAGGAATTGCAATAATGTCTGCACGGTTCCTCGACATGATCGCTCAACAACTTCTTTTGCTCTCTCTATCATCTTAAAAATACTCGGAGGAAGCCGATTTCGGAAAATCGTTTTTTAGTGTTTTACGGCTAAATCGCGCATCACTCGAAAAAATTAAAGCCATATTCGGATTATTAGCTACGAGTTTTTCGATTTGGTATATTTTTTCTCCGTTAAAAGAAAATTAAATTTTTGTGGCAAATTTCAATTTGGTCCTTTTGCCATAATGACCGAAGGAGAAGATAATAGAAAATTATATTTTAGTTCTTGTAAGCTGTCAGTGACTTGAAAACCAGCTAGAGTAGCTAAATTATGACAAGTTGAGATACATTTTTATTACAAAGTGAAGTTATGGTACCTAAATTAAATTACCCAAATTTAGGGTATTACTTAGTGCAAATAACTTGAATAGCCATTCTCAATGAAGTAATAAGCTCCATTACATCTTTAACTCCATGGCCTTGCTTGTTTTGCTTTTCGTATTGAGCAGAAATTTCATTTATATATTTATTTGTTTTATTTTGTTCATAGAAATTCAATATTAATCAGAATAATACACACAAATTTAATACCTCCCATTTTGATAAATCTCATCAAATTGTAAAAAAGGCTTGTTTTGTTAGGTCATAACTTATTAAACAGAAGAACAGCATGCAGCAGGTCTATTGCATTAAAATGAAGCAAAACATGCAGCAGCCCTCAAGATGAATATAATAATTCACAATTCCAAACCATAATCTACGGTAAATAAATGGTCGCTCCCAGATCTTTTTTATCTTTTACAGATTCAAAATATTTATAAACAAAGAAAGGACCAACAAAAAAAAAATCTCAAATATTGCTCTGCAATTTGCTGAACTCTGCTCTGCTGTCCTTTCTAGCAAATAATTTCTTCCAAAAAACACAGGCAATTCTCAAAACCAACCTTATAATATATAAACATCATTATAAGATGGGAGGACTCGAGTTCCGAAAGCTTCGTTTATTTCTGTTCTCGGAATGAGCCACCAGATTTTCCATAAAGATGTTCATAGACAGACTTAGTCCTTTGCACAAGAATCAAGCTCAAGATAACTGCAACGATGCAAAATCCTGACATGATCATAGAAGTGAGGAAGTAGCAAATGGCACCTTCACACTTGAGTGGTTCATCAAGAAGGAGGCCTGAAACGAGTGATCCAGCATTCCAGATACTGTTATGGGGCTCTTGAGCTTGCCTTTCAGCTTCGCGGTCGTATATTCTACTGGCAATTAGACCAGAGAAGACAAGAGAACCTGCAGGATTTGCTAGAGTAAGGAAATTATAAAGAGCTCCGAACTTTTTCAATCCAAACAACTCTGATGCAGCAGCTGGCACAATTGCCCAATGAGCCCCATAGCCAAGACCAATCAATAAAGTACCGATGTACATTGCGCCAGGCCACCCAAAAGCAAAGAATATGTGTCCAATTGCCATAAAAAACTGCGCAACAGCCATTGCCACCGGCCTTGGATAAGCGTAATCCCTGCATAATATCGAATATACAGAGCGAGTGAATAACTTGATATCAATATTCAAATTGAAACACACTCAACATTCAGGAGAAAGTGAAATAACTTCTTACTTCACAATAATCTCAGAGAAGTAACCCCCACCAACGCGGCCAAGAAAGTTCCAAATGCTGATCATGGACACAAATATGTGTGTATTATCATATCCTAGAGACTGGCTCATTTGGCCCAGGTTATCAATCACAGTCAAACCAGACCCAGAACCCAATAAAAGGGAGAAAAATATAAGCCAAAAGTCTGCCTTGATCAGTGCCTGCATCAAGGTGAAATCCTCACCTCTATGCGGACCTCTTCTCCTTTTGACTCTCACTGCACCTTCTGCTGCTGCTTGGAATAATTTTGCCTGCAACTGTGCAATTCTCTTGTGCCTCTCCGATGCGGGAAGCAAGTCTACTTCCCTAGGCTTCTCATCTTCCACCTCACTGAGTAATACCTCGGGAGTTTCTGTTCCAGATCTTCCTGCCTCTTGTTTCTCTGGCTCTCGTAAAAGAGCCTCCTCTACTGGATTTCTTGGTTCTTCACGAAAGCTCAACGAGATAGGAATCACAATAGGAAGCAAAAGGAGAAGAAAAAGAACAACCGTAAAAATTTTGACGATAGTGTGGTTCACATCGACAAGATCTTCTACAAGCATGACCCCCATCAAATAAGCAGCCAAAAGAAGGCATACACTATATACGAACGTAGAACTTGTGGCATCAGATGGTCTAACTTGTTTGTGACCACCAACGGGTCTTATCATGAACATTAGAGCAATGACTACCATTGCTGGCCCTACTGCAACCATAAATATAAGTGATGCGTGATCAGGAGAATGGATCATTGTATATATTTGAGTCAAAATTGCACCACTTAACCCAGCAAAGCCTTTTAGTATTCCCACCACAGGACCTCGGCTTTTGGGAAAGTTTTGTACACAAGATACCAGACAAGCTGTATTGAAGTAGGTTTCACCATTGTTTCCAATAAAAATAAGAATGCACATCTGCATATCACAAAATATATCAACATTTAATTTTAAGATATAAAATTGAAAAGTTTTAGTAAATCCCTTTGGCCAAGTGAGAATGTGGAGAACAATCAGACAGAAAAGTCTATGAAATATTTAACAGAATGTGGCCGAAATCACGCCAACCCTATAACAGAAGCAGTGTGTCCTATCAATTTCAATAATACTTAACACCTCCATTCACAAAACAAACAGGCCAGCAATGAAATTTTCACTCATTTTTGCTCCAAATTGTTTGGGACATAGGTTGTTTAGTCTTTTATTTACACCATATCAGAAACTAAAAGAGATCAGATAGCATATTCAAATACAAGAGCACTTTATGCTGTGATTAAAGATTCACATGCACTCTACACAGGGCAAGGACAAGTTCCATTTTTTTTTTAATGATATAAATAAAGGAAAATATAGAGAACATGTGGAACCTGACTCAACTTAAAGTTTTTTACTTATATAACATGTGAAGTATGACTCAACCTCACATTTTTTACAAAAGAAAACGCATCTGGATCATATAATATCTAAGGGAAAAAAGTAGTCTATTATATAAATTTGGACGCATCATGATAAAATATGAATGGACTAACACTTCGTTTCCGAAAGCTCAATTTTTACAGTTATGCTGAGGCAGTGCTTGATCTCTATTGTGATGACAACTTATATTGAGAATGCATTAACTCTTCCAGTTCATCAACCCAAGAAATCAATCGAAGCTATATGCAGTTAAGATGAACAATTCTTTTTGTTTTCTCCCCTTTTTTTTCCTGTTTTGGTAACCAAATGACAGTTGAATAAAGAACAGAAAATATGTTTCAGTTCAACAATTTCTCGCTAATCAAGGAGAAAAAAACCAATGAAAATTCCAGAAAATCACATCAACGAATTCATGAATATGAGTCTATAAGCATTGCTTAATTTATACCCTCAACATAAATGTGCACATTCAGAAAGACACACAATAATGAGATGGCTGAGCCAAAAAAAGCAAACATCAGTTAAAGAAAACCAGTTTGAAACTCATTTTTCCTATTGAAGAAGAAAAGCAAATCAAAATACATTTCCAAATTCCACTAAAATGAACATACATCTTAAAAAAGAAAAGAAACAATACAAGAGGACAGAGAAAAAGAGAAAGACGGCATTTTGACATCATAAATAGTTTCAACTTGGTCAACTTAAAGCATTCCAAGTAAAGGACAATAAGAAAAGTAAGAAACTTCAATCATCAGTTAAAAATTATTTAAAATGACCATAAATTGAATCCAAACAAAAGTATACACAAAGAAAAAGCAAAAAAAATTGTACAGAAATAAATTTAATCCAACAAAGTCTATAAAAACTCTTATAAATCAAATTGTTGCAAGAAAGAAATATAAAAATTGAAGTACAGGATCATTACTTTCAGGCAAGAAAAGCATAAGCAAAGTCACTGAATTATGAAAAAGAAGATGAAAAATTCAAACTTTATAATATAATCAACCGAAAAAAATAAAGTTGATTTGCAAGTACTTACAGCCCACAAAGGCAAAACTGGAGCTTTACCAGTGACGATAAGCCAAACCCAACCATAACCAACCAGATTTTGCAAGGCACCAACTAGCAAAGCACCCCACAAAGGCAAAATCTCAGACAAGCTTCCAGCTAAGAACCCAACACTATCCCCAAGATCCTTAGCCACACCCAAACTAGCAAGCTGCCTTTGATTATAGTTCAAAGAGCTCTTTATAACTGGAGATATACTCCCAAACAAATACCCAATTCCAGCACATGATTGTATCCACATTGCAGCCACAAAAACCAGCCATCTATTATTAATAAAAGCAGAAAATCTTTCCTGCCAATTACCCATTATCAAAAGATCAACAAGGTAAGACTTCTTTGATTAAAACCCAAAAAAGAAAAAATGAATCTTTTCTGTTTTTGAAATGTAAATGGAAGGAAATAAGAAGAAAAAGGAAGTATTGAAAGAGGGTAGATAAACTTATTATTAAAAAGGAAGGAACTTTGTAGTTTTATATACAAAACAACAAAGAAAGATGACTTAAGAAGAAGATATATTAAGGAGATATGTTGTTTTTAGTCGCCGATCGTTTGGAGGTGGTGGGTTGTCGCATGTCTATAATTACCTTTTTTAATCCCCCCTTTTCTGCGTAAAGACACGTCAGTATTGGATGTATTTGCAGAAATGCCACTCTTCTGGTATTTTAAAACGGCACAGAGGAACTAAGTTACATTACAGATTTAGATTAGAGAGAGGTTAGAGGAGAGTTGACTTGCTCTGTTTTACTACAGAAAAGAGGAAAAATTATCTTTTAACATTCCATTTTTGAGCGTTTGTTGTTTTCCAACCGGTCATTTTTAAAAGATTAACCGCTAATTTTGGTAATAATAACGATCAGAGATGGATTCGAAATGGTGCACACTGAGTCACAGTTCCAATCGTGTGGGACTTCCTTTTCTCGGGTGCTCGCGTGTCCGTGCCAACCATGATCTCACCACCACCACCTCCTGTGGCTCTGGATTGATTCAAAATTTAACAAGACCATGAGAAACTCGTTTTCTACCTTGTCTTCTTAATTAATTAATTTGTTTATTTAATCACTTTCATTTATTTCTATTGTTTGACAGAGCAATGCATCAAATTTTAATATTTAACTTTTAAATAAAAACAATCTAATCATATTAAACTTTAATCAAAATCCAACCAAAGTTAAACACTCTCTATTAGTTAATTAACCATACTCTCTTGTATGTTGGTCTCAAATTTTTTGAAAATAAAAATATAATATTTGAAAAAATAATTATATGTTTACATAATAAACTATATAAAGTTCAAACTATTTTATAAGAAGTAGTGGATTTTTAAAGTTTAGATGCTCTAAAAAATAAAAAACTTATGTAAATATTCTGCTTGCTCAGCTTTATCAACGAACTTACTCTTTTATTCAGATACTAGCCCCATAATTATCTTTTTTTTTTCTTGTAAAGAGGTCGTTTTATTTAGATAATGTTTTATTTTATCATATTCTACCCTCTGAATACTATATTCCAAGAATATAGTATTATCTGTGATCTAATATTCTTAGAATATTCTTATAAATTGGACAGAACGACAATATATTGTAAAATGTCAAAATTAATAACTAAATAATAATATTGATAAAATTCAGTGACTAAATAATAATTATGACTAAATATGAAGGACTAAATAGTAAAGTTTTCTATTAATTACATACCCTTCAACCTATCAATTTCTTTTGGAAAAGTTAATTTTGGGTCTTATATTTTAGATTAATCTGCTCTCTAGTGACAAAAAAACCCAAGTCCCACAAAAAAAAAAAAAAAAAATTCAAATCCTAAAACGACATACACGCAATTCAATCATCTCAAATTGTAGAAACTCAAATCTCCAAATTCTGAAAACCGAGCTCAAATCGTAGCCTTCCTAAATCCAAATTACACAAGACCACCGACTTCATCCAATTCCCAAATCAACCACTCAAATCGCAACAAACCACAAGCATTTGTTTTTTTTAAAGACCAAATCCAAAAACCTCAAAACGCAAGTCTCGTAATTGCCTTTTTTTTTTTTTTTTAAATATCATCAAATCCTCTTTCTTTCAAATTGTGAGTCTCTCTTCCAATACATTTACTCGTTAGAGAGAATAAATACCAAATCTCAATCTCACACAATATAGTTATACAGAAAAATTTTTCAGAATCACACAAATAACAAACGTATTTCAAAAAAATCATAGACTTGTCAGTTGATTGATAACTTTTTCAAGCAGTTTCAACAATTGAAAGAATAGGAGTTTGACACCAAACTAAGCTTTTAACCGTGGCTTAGTTTGCAGGAAGATGTTAAAAGATGCAATTCAAGACGAAGTCATGAGATGAGAATAATGATAGTTGGCTATATGTTTTTTTTTTTTTTTAAAGTGTATTTGGTTAGTAAATGCTAAGTTTTTTCATTTAAGTGTATTTAGTTTAATTTAAATTCTAGGGTTTCTATATAAGCCTATATAAATATGTGTTTTGCTATTGAATTGATTGAAGATGGAAGCAATAATTTCTTCTTTTATATTTTCGTTTTAATAATCGGTTCATACTGAAAACTTTTTTTTTTTTTTTGGGTTATTTTCTTCTCATCTAACCTATTGGGTTTTTCTGTTTGATATTGAATTTTTTTTCTTACTCAACAAAAGAAATAAAAAAAAATTAAAGTAAAAAGATTTGCATTCAGGTACTTAGTTTTACGGTAATCTGTTTTTGGATTTCTCAATTTTCAAAAGTATAATAACATATCCTCAACTTTTTGGCAGCCGACTCTTCAGTGTTTTCATATTATTTTCATCCATTTTGCCATTAAGTTAACTAAAAATGCTAATTTACCATATTGTGTTATACACTACTTTTTGCATATTTTAGTTTTTTTTTCTATTTCAATAATACTTATTGGCGAGTTTATGGGCAAAATGGTCAATTTACACCTATGTTTCATTTTGATGAAATTAGGTATCTTGGATGTCTGTTTGATGGTCAAAACGGTAAGATGATCGTTTTGAGTATAATATTGTCTTTTCGGTTTTGAAGATATTTTCATCATTTTTCAGATATTTTTGTATTTTTATAAATTAAAAATATTTTAAAATTCATATATTTAAAATGATATCTGAAATAAATTTGGCATTGCGAGTTATTTGTGAATTTTTGGGGTTTGTAAGTTAATTTTTATTATTTAAAAACTATTTTTCGTGCTTTTCATTAAATTAAATTTTTAAGGGAATGAAGTGTAATTTGAAATAAGTTTTCCCTATAAATAGAATTGAAAATTTGTCCAAAGGAGTGGGTATTTTAGGTTTTTTGATGTCTTGAAACAAAAGAAAAAAGGTTATGAGCAAATTTCCGTCGAACTATCATTTAGCCAAGGGTGCGGGCTTGCTCGAACCGTTGTTCGGTGAGGAGCGTAAAATAGGGTATTTTGGGATTTTTTCCTCAGATTATTTAATTTTTGCACCAATGTAAATTCTTAACTTTTGTTAATTGAATATACGTGTTGTACTAGTTTATTTGAAATATTATTTTAAGGTACATAGATATCTCTATAAATTTTTAAATTTTATGGAGACATCAATTATGTATCTCTAAATTTGTCTTTTTATTGATAAACTTGTGTTTTGTAAAATTAGTTTGATTTAACTTTCAAAATAAGTATTTTAATTTTGAATTTATGTTTTTATAATAGTAAGTTTTAATTCAAATTATGATTTTTGTGATATTTTACCGTTTTGTAAAATTGAATTAGCTTGAATTTTGAAAAATTTTAGTAAGGTTATTTATGATATTTTAAATTAAATTCATAATATTCATGACCATGCGTCTTGCATTGAGCATTGTTAATTCTGAAATTTTTTATTAGGCTATTATTCAAATTCAAGTTTGTTTGAAAGATGTTTCTCTTATCGATACTCGAGATAAGTTTCATAGGTATATGTGATTATCGATGATTTGTATGCTAACAGTTATATGCATTCCCCAAATCCGCGTGTGCTTAGGATATATATGTGTGTGTGTTGATTATCTAAATTTGATATTCTTTATCTTTGATATTTGTGGTTTGAGATAAGTGATGGAGAGTATTCAGAAAATCGGTGGCCTAAAATACCATCATTTGTTTGTGTTTGAAATATTTAATATTATTATTATCGTTTATAAATTATTTTTCTGCCTTTTATGAACTTACTAAATGTCGATATATAACGCTCACATATCCATATTGATCATTTTGTAGGTTCTTGATATTCTATTAAAGCGAGGCTTGTATTCTTTTTCCTTAAGCTGAGTTTAGATTTTACATGTAACTTGATTTTTGAATTTCACAAAACATTTATTTGTTCTAAATTATTTTGACTATGTAAAATTTTTTTGTTTCTTTCTTAAAATAAAGCTTGTTATGGTTCTTTCAAATGAGAATTGACATAAAATTTAGATTTAT
>CATIWJ010121282.1:0-21934 GCA_949640765.1 Croton laevigatus | reverse complement strand
TTCTGAGATATATTCTCCTTACCTTGAGCCCTTCGTGCTAATTTTTGTAATATATGCTTGTTGTTTGGGTTAGCATCTAGTAATTAGAGAACAAGAAGGATTCCAAATTGCTTAGCATTGTTGTGTTAATCGTAGCTTATAAACTTTTATGAATATCAAGTTTGAATTCGAATGGCATTAATTAATTATTGCAAACAAGTTTAAAATTAGTATGCTTTGATATGATTAAGTTGTCCAATCATAGTTGATGGCCCTAAATGGGAAAGAGGAGGAATCCTACCATTCTCATTCCCTCTGAACTCCTGGCAAATGTGGAGGAGTAGAAAAAGAATTACATAACATAAATAAATGAAGACAAAGAACAATGTCAAATTAGAGTAATTGAAGCAAAGCAAATGAATCTGCCAATGGGTTTCTTGGATACTATCAAACAATAACATAATTAAACAAACAGTTAAGACACTTGTATTAAACAACAAATTACAAATTACAAGATTCTTTGTTCACAAGCTGTTCTTTACTGCAAACAAACAGTATAGACAGACACAAGTGTTTGGTCCTAAGCATACATACATATTTGAATAAAATGAAACATTCCATCAGTATAAATTTTTGCACATAAATTTGAACACTCCATTTCATCTTTACAACCTTTGTTGATTTTTGCAATTAACTTCTAATATGTGTATTTTACATACAAATCAAAATGATTACATTGGAATTATCTATATAATTTTAATCATCAGAGTAAACCCAGCTTTAGAATGTTCAGTTTGTCATATAACGAGTGACCTTTTATTTATCTCACAAATAAAAAATAAAAAAAAGTTTCCTTTTGTACTAAGGAAATTTTCCTAATATTTTCTTATGTGTGCCTAAATTAGTTCAGAGAAAAGCTAGGATGTGGATTTCATGTTTTTCCTTCAGTAAAACCATGACAAACATTCTAATTTTTCTCTCTTTCTTTCTTTTCTTTTATGTCATAACTTCAGATGACTCCAAATCTATGTTAAGGCTAGCAAAAAGTCTAAATCCAACTCCGACCGGCTGGTCGATGAATAACCCACATAACTACTGTCAATGGCCAGGCATTGTTTGCAACTCAAATCGAGTGATCATCATTGCTCTCTCTTATAGAAATCTCTCTGGTACTCTCCCATCTGAACTCTCCACTCTCTCCAGACTACAATACCTACACCTTCAACATAACAATCTATCTGGACCGATTCCTTCTCTTGCTAATTTAAGGGAACTGCAAGATGTAAATCTTGCGAACAACTACTTCACTAGTATACCTCAAGGCTTCTTTCAAGGACTAACAAATTTACAAATTTTTAAAATCACCTCGAACATTAATCTGGCTCCTTGGTCTTTGTCTGCTGATTTGAGCGCTTGTAAATGCCTGATTCGCTTTGATGCTGCATGTACAAATCTTGAAGGACATATACCTGAAATATTTGCCTCCCTTACTGGTTTGCAGCTCCTTAGGTTATCCTTCAACAATTTGGAAGGAGTTCTGCCTTCATCTTTTCAAAATTCAGGAATCCAGACGTTGAAGCTGAACAATCAGAAAAAGAAGTTATCAGGTGATATATATTATCATCAATGACAAGGTTAACAAAAGTTTGGCTTAACAACAATGAGTTCACAGGTCCCATTCCAGATTTATCACAATGCCAGTATCTGTTAGATTTGCAACTGAAAAATAATAGGCTTACAGGAATTGTGCCAGACTCATTGACTTCACATCCAAATTTACTGAATGTTTCTTTATCAAACAATAAATTGCAAGGTCCTATACCTGTTTTTACACGAGGATTAAAGTAGTGAATAGAGGGAAAAATAATTTCTGCGCTAGAGTTTGCTGTGATCAGCAGGTGACCGTAATGCTGGAAATTGCAGGTGCTTTAGGGTATCCAATGAAATTGTCTGATTCTTGGCAAGGCAACAATGCTTGTAAGAATTGGCCATTTGTTACCTGCAACAAATACAAGCAGATAGAATTAGTAAATCTTGGGAAGCAAAATTTTGAAGGAAGAATATCTTCTGCATTCGCGTACGCCTATTCCTAATCCTAAATGGAATGTAACGACGGAGAGATGCATATGTAAACATAGTAAGGTGAGGCATAGGCATTTGGTTGATCTTTTGGGTTATTGTAATAATGGAAACGAAGGATTCTTGGTGTACGAGTATATGCCTCAAGGAACTCTAGCTCAACATTTATTTGAATGGAATGAGCGCGGTTACATGCCTCTTACTTGGAAGCAAAGAATTAGTATTGCATTGGATGTTGCTCGAGGAGTGGAGTATTTGCACGGATTAGTTCAACAGAATTTTGTCCATAGAGATTTGAAGCCTTCAAACATACTTCTTGGAGATGACATGAGAGCAAAGGTTGGAGATTTCAGATTGGTCAAACAGGTTCCTAATGAAAAGCATTCATTAGAGACAAAAATTGCAGGAACATTTGGATATCTTGCACCTGAGTATGCTGGTAACTCATTACAACAAAAACATTACTTTAAATTTCTTTGAAAATTTCTAGTTACTTTATTCAAATATGCCATGAATCTATGCAGCAACAGGAAAAGTGACAACAAAAGTAGACGTATATGCATTTGGAGTGATATTGGTGGAGATGATAACAGGAAGAAAAGCTATCGATTATACATTGGAAGACAAGGGGTGGATGTTTATGCATTTAGTGACATGGTTTCACAGTTTCATAATCAACAACAACCAGAAATTCCCAAAAGCCATAATTGATAAAAATTTGAATATTGAAGAGGAGGAGAACACCTTACTGAGCATTTGCAGAGTAGCAGAACTAGCAGTACATTGCACAAATTCTGAATCATGTGAAAGGCCTGATATGGGTCATGTAGTGAGTTCTTGGTGCCTCTTGTAGAAGACTGGAGACCTGCAAGCCAAAGAAATGGGCAAACATCTGGAATCAAGAAGTAGTTCAAAAAAGTTGAACAGAAAACCTAATTCTCAGACCCAATCAAGTAGTTCTAACCCATTTGTAAATCCAAGAGAAAGTCTGGGAAGTTGTAATTAGAGAATGGAATTTAATTCAATGCCCTAATTGTTAATAAATGTAATTCTTTTCCCCTCTTATTATTGTTGAAGGAAAAGCCACCGCCAGCAGAAAACTTTTCAACAGAGTATTGAAAAGAGTATTTTCATTTCCAACCATTGTAGTAGAAATTTGGAATGAATTCTGAAATTGATTGAGAAATAATACGAAGAAATTGAGAAGTTATTGAAATTACCTTGATTTCCGGTCTCATGAGTTTAAAATACAAACGGGTTCAAGACTGGACAATGCAATTTTTACTAAATCAGTTATTATTTATAGTGGTAAACAAATTAAACAATTCCCAACATATTCTTGGTTTGAGATAAAAAAAAAAAAAAAACTCAGATTCGAGTCGATTTCGATTTTTATGGAACTAATATTAGAAGAACCGAATTTGAACCAATCCGAATTCAAACGAATGGGTTTGTCAACTGTCCAACGAATATTTGTAAAAAAACTATTCCGGAGCTCTTGAGTTGAGCAAAATAACTGAAATTTAACGCTGATTCGAATCAGACTCGAAGTTCATTAAAATATTATCGAATCATTGCTATTTTTCTCAATTGGGTTCCAATATAAAGTACATATTTTAAATTAATGAGTTGGTTTGGTAAACGGTAAGACCCAAAAACAAACATGGGGTGATGGTTTGTCTGATGGAGGAGGCAAAACCCGTATTCAATAGTCAGTTGAAAAATATATATATATACATAGAAAACTTTCCTAGTCAACAACAGTTTCCCACAAGGCAAGACCATTTCAAATTTGAAAGTTCAAAAATGAGAGATCTCACACAGAAAATTCCCCAGAGATAATGACTCAGTGGCCCCCTTTTCCATTTCTCTTCTCTTTAATCTCACAATAATACCTACTCATCCCCTCTCTGTATCTTGAATCACCAACAAATATGGGGAATCAATCAATGGTTATAGACCCCAGATGAATTCCATCCTACGGGGGGAGAAGTTTGCAATTCTAACAGTGATTTGCCATTTTCCAGCATAATATATTCAGATGGCCTATGTTTGGTGCTCCCAGCATGTTCTTCAAATTTACTCAGAGAAAAGATCTCGTTACAGCAACTGCATTTTATTCCATCTCGAGTAATAATTCCTTTTGATTGGTCAGGATTCTTGCCACCAAAGTACTCCACTTTCATTCCTTCTTTTACCACATTATTATCTAGCAAGAAACACAACACTTTGCCAGATCTTTTTGGCTGTTTCTTCTCAACAATGTCCGTCTCCAAGCTAAGTTGATTTGGTTTCTTATAAACAGCATCAGCCTCCAAGCTCTTTTTGGGTGACAAAACCTTAAAAAGTTCATTCTGTTGTTGATGATTATGGCTAATGTTATGCTCCAAGCTATTTGGAGGCTCCCATTTCGTCACCCAATCCCTAGCAATTTCATGTAGCGAAAGACATGAGTTCCCGCCGTCAGGTGAAGTGTATCGGAATCTAAATGTGCTCTCAGAATCTCTATAACATGCCTTCTCAATTTTAAATCCAAAATACAAAAGATGTTTTCTGAGCTTTAGCTTAAGATGCATTCCAGGCTTTCGTACATATTCAGGGATAACTTCTGGGCAATACTCTCCTCCACCATACTCCATTGGGTCAACAACAACCCAACCAGCATTACCTTTACTTTTCTTTGCTTCTGATTCTTCCCCATTTATCTGTTTCCTTATCTTTGATTTTGATGCTTCCCCTGCATTGTTCTGTACTCGTTTATTTTTATTTTGCAGCAGAAACTTAGAAACTAGTTCCTGGCAAAGTGGTTTAAGGTTGATCATACTGTTCCCCTCTAGAAACCTGTCAAACATGACTAACCAAACAAACTGCGCAATTTCAGCACCAAAAGCAGAATCCTTATTGCACTCTTCAATCAACTGGAGCAAAGGCCATTTTCCCTTAATCTTCCAGGTTTCCGTAATCTCATCCCATTCTTGAGTTAGTCTCAAATTCTGGGAATTTCCTTTGATTTCAATGCCGCAATCAGGGAAAAAAACTAATCTTTCTCCATGATCAACGTTGAAATCAAAGATAACGCCTTCTCTCCAACAATTCAGGTCGTACAGATCGACACACGACCCAAAACTCAACTCTGAATCCCCCAAACTAACAGGAGGAGGCAGTGGCCTAAAACGGGTAAGAGGGGAAACTAGCTCTAGTTTAGTACCGTCTTCAAACTGAATTCCTCCTTCAACAATGGTGACCTTATACCAGGAAGCTTCAGTCCTGTTTAATCTTACTTCGATTTGATTGCCTAACATATTGTGGTTTGATGGGTCTTTTATCTCTTTTTCTTGAGAAGAAAATGTGTTTTGATGGGTTTATACAATTGGAGGTCTTTGAAGTATATAAAACGGAGAGTGAGTTTATATCCTATTACAAGTCCAATTAATTAGTATTAGGACATATAAATAAATTCTTATTATTTTATATATAATGATAAATTAGAATCCTAATCTAAGTCTAATTAGAATTTTGAAGGAAGAATATATTCTGCATTCTAAATAATCTGATAGTGATAGATTCAATTCCTGATAGCTAACAGTTAAAGATTGTTATCCACTGTGTTATCCATTGGTTAGTATTGTTCAATTATGTTACCAAGGGAAAATACAAAGAGTGTGAGGAAATGTGATTACAATTGAGAAGTAGCCAATAATTTCTGTAAAGGTAACCAACAAGATTCCCAGAATGTATAATTGATAAAATTTGAATATAGAAGAACACCAGCATTTGCATAGTAGCAGAACTAGTAGTACATTGCACAAATTGAGGACCTTTCAATTATTAATTTAGTACCTTCCAATTATTAAAATAATAAAATAATAATTTTTTTTATTATTTTATATTTTTATTTATTTTTAAAATAAAAAATTAAAATTATGGAAAGGAAGTTCGAGTTTTATTATTTTATATTTTTTATTTATTTTTAAAATAAAAAACATTAAAATTATGAAAAAGGAAGTTCAGGACACGCAACTTTCACTTTTAAGGATATAAATATAATATTTTTTAATATAAAACAAAGGCGGTTTAGTCTTTTTATACTATTTAATGATAAAATGGATAGAAGTTGGACGGAATTATCCGAGAGTTAGATAGTATGAAAATTGAAATACGTATAAATTGGTTTTCTAAAATTGAAGGATCTTAAAGTAGATTTGATCAAATTAGAAGGACCTGAACGAAATTATCCGTATTCTTTAAATTAAGTTTTTCAAATAATAATATGAAATTCAAATAATAATAATATGAAAAAAGCTTACTCATGGGAACAATCATCAAGCCTAGTGGCTGAGCGTGATGCCTGACAATCCTGAAGTCGTGAGTTCAAATCTTATTTCGTAAAATTGATAATACAGAGTCAAATTCTATAAACTGTGACTCAATAAAATTAATATCGGAGCTACATATATACAATTCAACACTGATATGAAAGTAAAAAAGAGAGCACCTGATATAGCGCTCTAATAATATTTCCTTGACTTTTTAAAATGAAAATTGGGGTGTTTGTGTTTTTCCTAATATTAAAATAGTGTTTTTCATAAGCATTTTTTAAATTATAAATATTGTATGTTTTCTCAAGCTTTTTTAAGTGTATATTCACTTATAAGCAATTTTAAAATAAGTTACAATTTGTAATTTTTTCAAAACTACTTATTTTAAGCTATTTTTTTATTTTGAGAATTATCTTTATCCGTTCACATACTTTGAATAATCCTAAAATACCCTTAATTTATTTTAAGTACTTTTTTTTTCTCATCTTTATAAACAGCTAATACTCAATAGGTTAAAAAGCGAAAGCTAACTCAAAGCGTAAATGAGTTGGTAAGGGATCTTTCTAACTTAAGTAAGATCGTAAATTTAAAGCATATTATGTAAGCAGTCGTTTAAAATTTGGTACCAAAACTTTATCACGTGGCTCCCATAGTTGGTCAAAAGAAAAAATAAGAAGTAGATGTTGAGGGAAATTTTTGTAAACGGTAAACGAACATGGAAAATGAACTGATGGAATGGAAGACGTAGATGGTCAATGTTGAACAAAAAAATAAAAGAGTACCGTAGAAAACTTTACTAGTCAACCAACAACAGTTTCCGTTTCCGTTTCCGTTTCCCACTTAGCAATACCATTCAAATTTGAAAGTTCAAAAAGAGATCTTACACAGAAAATTCTCCAGAGATGATGACTCACTGGCCCCCATATCTATACCATTTCTTTTCTCTTTAATCTCACAATAACACCTACTTTTTTCGCCAAATCAATAACCCGCTATTTGCTTCTTTCTTTCGCTTTCTTTCTCTCTTTTCTCAAAGAATATACTCACATAACTCATCCCCTCTCTGTATCTTCGATTACATAACAAAAATGGAGAATCAATCAATGGTCATAGAACCCAGAGGAATTCCATCCTACGGCGGGAGATATTTGCAGTATAACATACTGGGTAACCTTTTTGAGGTTACCTCCAAGTATATTCCGCCTATACAACCCGTCGGTCGCGGCGCATACGGCATAGTTTGGTAACTAAATCTCTTCTGCTTTAAACCTCAAGAATACTGTTTTTTGCCCACATAACAATTGGATATTCTGCATTTTGACCAAATAGATATTTTTATCAATTTTCTTTTCCTTTTTGAAAACAAAAAAATTTTATTCTTTTTTCGACAAATTTATGGTTTCCGTTTAATTTCTTGAATATATCTGCAATATGTGTTTTACTTACTAGGTCCAAAACGCTATTGATAGGATCTGTCTATCTTAATGCTGAATTCTTCAGTTTCGTACAATTCTTGTAATAATTTTTGTTATTTCTGGTTAATCACTTAATTCTTATGAATCAAGGAATTCTTTTGCTGCAGTTGTGCTAGAAATGCAGAGACGAAAGAACAAGTTGCGATTAAGAAGATTGGGAATGCATTTGAAAATAGAATTGATGCTAAAAGAACACTTAGAGAGATCAAACTCCTATGCCATATGGATCATGAAAATGTACTCTTTTTTACTGATTACTACACATGCTGTGCATATAATCTAGTAATTTTGAATATGAAACTGTTTCTTACAGTGGCACAAGGTTTTTGATGATTTTTTGCATTGGGTATTCTGTAGATTATCAAAATAAAAGACATAATTCCACCGCCGGCTAGGGAAACTTTCAATGATGTGTATATTGTATATGAATTGATGGATACTGATCTCAATCAGATAATACGCTCCAACCAGGCATTAACTGATGATCACAGTCAGGTAAGACTGTTTATGAATGAATTGTTTTAGTCTGGTATTAGAGTCTTAATTATGAGACCGTTAATTTGTCAAAATCGGAGGTTTGTTTAAAGGAACATTCTTGTTTCTCTTGCATTGGCAGTATTTCTTGTACCAATTGTTGCGGGGACTGAAGTACATACACTCTGCAAATGTTTTACACCGAGATTTGAAACCTAGCAATTTGCTTCTCAATGCAAATTGTGATCTTAAGATATGTGACTTTGGGCTTGCAAGAACCACCTCAGAGACAGATTTCATGACTGAATATGTTGTAACTCGATGGTATCGAGCCCCCGAACTGTTGCTCAACTGTTCAGAGTATACTGCTTCTATTGATATTTGGTCAGTTGGTTGCATTTTCATGGAAATTCTTAGAAGAGAGCCTCTGTTCCCTGGTAAAGACTATGTTCAACAATTGGGGCTTATAACTCAGGTACTTATCTATCGTTTCTAAATGTTATTCTTGCTGAGTTAAAACCAATTTAATATTTTTATGAATGGGAAATTATATTGTTAGAAGGAACAATCTAAAAGTTACAATGTTACTAAACCACAAGTTTCTCAAATTTTCTTGATTATTTCCAAAATAGCTGCTAGGGTCTCCAAACGATTCAGAGCTTGGATTCCTTAGAAGTGATAATGCACGAAGATACGTGAAGCAGCTTCCACATTTCCCAAAGCAACCTTTTTCAGAGAAGTTCCCAGATGTCTCACCAGTTGCTCTTGATCTTGCAGAAAGAATGCTAGTGTTTGATCCACGCAAACGCATAACTGGTATATATGCCTTTACATAATAAAAGGGAAAAAAAAGTAACATTCTGTTTTTCTCATTTATTTTGCTGATAAAAAGTATCAACTCTTTTACATTTATGAAGTTGAGGAGGCATTGAATCATCCATTTCTGTCAAGTCTACATGAGATTAACGAGGAACCCACTTGCCCATCGCCTTTTATTTTCGATTTCGAGCAAACATCCTTGAATGAAGAGGATATAAAACAGCTCATATTGGCAGAATCTATGAACTTCAACACAGATGTTATGGTTGAGTGATCCGGTCAACATTTTTATCTTTGCTTTTGTGTCCGTTGTTTGGTTGATTAACTTCCTGATTGGGAAATATTGATTTCTGATCACTTGTAATATATGTGAGAAATTCTCTGTAAAATGTAAAGAGAGATTAGGGAGATAGGTTCTCCCTTCCTTCAGTTTGTTTACGGGTTGGTTTCATATTGAAGGTTGCTGTTCTGGTTTGCATTCTGTTCAAGGAACCAGCATCAAGCAATGTTGGTTTTCATAAGTAAAAAGGCTATATGCTCCTAGCCTTTTCTTGCATTTTTGTCTGTGGCTATGTATATTGTAATACCATATTCAATTCATACAAATACATAAGAAATATCAAAATGAACGAAATGACTTGACTTTTCTGTATGAACATGGATCTTTTCTTTAGTTTGGTATTGGGTACTAGGTTGGCTATTTTCTTGCTTCATTGTCCAAGTATGGCAGAACTTTCAAATTGTTCAGGAAATTTTCAATTGGTCCTTTTTCATTTTGATCAAGATGTAGTTTAATCCCTTTAATTCCTTCTACCTAATATTATTTCCTTATATATGTTGTGTATCTTCGAGTTTAGATCACAAATGATTACAAATTCGTGGTGGCTTGTATAATTCAGTTGGCCCTAATGGGCTAGTGGGAGAGATGAAAGTGGGTTCTATACCACTTTAAGGGTACCCAATCCACAAAATGTCCATTAAATCACAAAATGAAACATGATAAGAAAAAATGCATTAAGTGGAGATGTCATTGCTACTACTGTTGCATCAATTCTCGGGAAGAGAGATATTTTAATTGATGAAATTGAAGTATTATATTTAATCGTGAGACTCTATCGTTTGTTTTTTAAAATAATGGACAACAATCCATCAAATTCTTCGTTTTAAATGAGCATTCCACCATTTTCTTTTTATTAACTATGGAATTAAGAATATTAACACATTTTACTAAACAAAAGAATTATATATTTCATGTATTTCACAGTCCATCCAATTCCATCAATCTAAACTATTACTTTATTTCTTGCGCATTGAATTTTTTATAGCCTTTGAATTTCAATGGATTTTTTTTTAAAATTTTCACCAATAAATATTAAATTCTCTTAATTAAACCCTTCCTAATATTACAATTCATTATTTCTAAAATTTCAATTCTCTAAAAAAAATCTAAAATTACAATTCATTTTTACAATATTTGCAAAATTGTAATTTTTTACAAAATCAAAATTCTCAATTTCTCATTTTAAATTTACCACAAAATCCAAAGGTTGGATTTTCTTATCATCAACCTACTCAAAATTCACAACTTAATGAATTTGAATCACAATTTGGGAGAAGAATATTTGATTTGAAAAGAATAGAAGGTGTAACTCCTAATACGTCAAACTCACAATTTTCTCACAATAATCATTCATATGCTATCAACTTGAATGATGAAACAGTTGAAGTTGAAGATACACAAGAGAGTCTTGATTAATTACAATGTGAAGAGGACAAACTCCTAACAAATGCATACTTGAGCATATTAATGGATCCATTAGTCAGCATCGACCAAAAGGCCGGACCATTTTTGTCACTGAATTCATGATAACTGTGAGGAAATTAATTTTGGCTTAATAAAAAGAAGTTCGGGTGCAATAAAAAAAGATGGCTTGGGATCAATAAAGGGTTAGGATTCCCACAATAAAATTACGATAATATATAAATCAGCGGACTAATAAAATTGCAATACACAAGATTTACGTAGTTCACCCTTAACTGTTTAGGGACAAATTCCGAATAATTCTTCTACTATTAAAAATAGTAGGCTTACAAAGAGATTAATACAAAAATAGTGACACTCAAAGTATTTTCCAAAAATACCCTAAAATTATTTTTTCACTATTTTCTGGACCCTAATTTTAGGAACCTTTTCCTAAAATTCTCTTAAAAATTACTCTCTCTTCACATATTAATTCTCATATATGGATGTAAAAATAGCATGCTTCATCTCCTATTTATAGGAGGATATTCCGCGTTCAAGACAACTTGTGCCAGCTTTCACTCGGAAACAACTCATTCCACCGAAATACAAATTGTCTTCTTTCTCCTTATTTTCTTCTTTTGCATGTGTGTGTGGCCCTTGTATTTTTTACTTTCCTGTTTTTTTTTTTTGTATTTCAACTTGTAAGTCCCACTTAAAATGGGCACACCACAACATAAAGCAGCCTAGTCATTTGGTGGATGTTATGATCAAACATATCAAAGAATTAGGAGCGATTAAAAGATTGACAATATAACGGATTTATTATGCTAACAATAAGAAGAAATGCAATTTTGAGTTGCACTGAAAAAAGCTATGGAGGTAACAAAAATGGAAATTTTCAACATGTTCTGATTCAAGTTCCAAAAGAACAAAGATAAGTGTTGATGGAGCATATTAATAATCATCTGCAAACGTTAATACACAAACAGCTGAAGATGATGTTGTAGAGTCTCCTATGCGTCTCCAATGCTACAAAAGCATAAAAGATGATAAATAAGGGAAAATCGAAAGTGTTTGAGATGGCGGGTCATTTTAAAGAAGAGATTGAAGCAATTAATGCCAGAGAAGAAAAAAATAAGCCATAGTTAAAAAAATTGAAGAAGCAAGAGTTACGAATGAAGTAAAAAGGCTAAGAAATGAAGGAATGACAACTAGATCAAGAATTTTAGTACGGACACATTTCCAATGGATGATGTCACACTACAACTTCGAGCTAAGACGATTGAAAAATTATTGGGTAATGCTTGTATGGGTCATGTGGACCACTTTTTTTAAAAATTTTTTTAAAAAATTAAAATTATAGATTGTTTGTATTTAATTTTAAAATTAATTTTAAAAAATCGTAGTTTACATATTTGACTCTGTTTAAATCAAAGATAATGATTCTGAAATGACATTAATTTTTGCTCAAATCCACTCTCCTCTGCCTTTTTTTTGGTTTGTGAATTTTTACTTTCTGGAGAATTAATTGTGTTTTCGATTTAAAACTAGAACAGATAAGACCGAACCAAAAATAATTTGTGCTTTTTTTTTTTTCGATTTTATGTCTGATAGGTTCAATTTTTGATTAAAAAAATGGTGATGTTTTCAGTCAGCCTGGGCAGATTGGTTCGGTTTAGTTTGGCAAACCGATTATGGACAGCCCTAGCATTTATACAAGCTTTTTAATTAGCTTAAATTGTAATTTGCAAAAGCCCTTCAAAATTAAACAATAAAATCCCTGAAAAAAATAAAAACCAATAAAAAGGCAGTATGTTTGCCAAACACACTCGAGTTTTCAGTTTATTCTCGGAGCAGATCAGTTGCGTTGCATTTTGGAAGAAAGGAGTGGCTAGACAATGAGATGAGATTTCCGGTTCTCCCTGGAAAGGCTTTTTACTGCCGAAAAAGAAATCAGCTCTTCCAGAGGTTCTTTTCCTTAATCTTAAAGCTCTGCATTTTCTCTTCTGTTTCTCTCTCTCCATCTCCTGTAATTTCAGCAGCAGGGAGTTCGAATTTTTTTATTTGATAAAATCATCTTTGTTCAGCCTCTAGACCATCATATTTAGTGAATAAGTGGGAAGGATTGACTATGTATGATATATAAGAGTTCGAATTTTCCGTTTGGAACTCTCAATCTTTAGCAGTATATAATGTTTGATTCGATTTGTTTAAAATGATTTTATAGACCTTCTTTTGGCATTGCATTTGATATCGATGGAGTCATTCTTCGAGGCGAATCTCCTATTGGCGGCTCTCCTTTTTCTCTCAAGCGATTATACGATTCCTCTGGTACAGCAGATTTTACACATTTCTTATCGGCACTAATCAATTTTTACCGAAGGCATGGTTCTTTGCTTTGATCATTTTTTTAATTATCATTTTGTGCAGGTGCTTTGAGAATTCCTTTCGTTTTCTTGACGAATGGTGAGTTAAGTTTTCACTAGAATTTTCGTCATAAAATTTGTTCTTAGGATTTAGGCGTTTAGTTGTGGGTTGGTGTGGATATGAGCAACTGCTAGCATCTTTAAATGTTATTGTCATTACAATTTTTGCAGGAGGCGGTTTTCCTGAATCTAAAAGAGCCTTGGAGTTGAGCAAACTTCTAGGGTTGAGCATTTTGCCTCTGCAGGTACTTATGCTATGCAAACAATATTTTCTTTAATTCTTTTTCCATCTATAGTGCTATTCATGATCATTGCAGTATTATGCTTTTCCTTTTCATGATGGAGCTGTGATTTTATTGTAGGTGTTACAGGGCCATACACCATTTAAGCAGCTGAAAAATAGGTATGCACTTATTTTAAGGGAAGTTTCGAAGTCAAGTTGTTATACAAGTACAGATTAGCTGCTAATAAAGAGCATAAAAGCATCAATCCAATAGATCTAAGTGCCATCTATACTATATTATCATTGCTAAATAAAAGAAAATGAAAGAAAGTTTCTCAAATGCCAGTTAAGTGCTTATTTCTTCATAAAATAATACATCTTTTTATAGATTTTTTGGCCCTAAACTTTTCCACTGCATCAAGAGGTTTCAGGTTTCTATGGAGTCACCCTCCTCGGTTAAAGCTTATTTTTTTTTTTCACTTAATCTGTGTATCTAGGCCGAATGACAAATATATTTGATAGTATGTTGCATTTTGCAATTCACAATTGACAAAGCTTCTTAATTACTGTGGTACGCTGTTTGAATGGCAAATGCACATGAGAAACAGAGTGAATGCCCTGCTCTTACCATGATGAATATATTTGATAGTATGTTGCATTTTGCAATTCACAATTGGCAAAGCTTCTTAATTATTGTATTACGCTGTTTGAATGGCAAATGCACATGAGAAACAGAGTGAATGACCCTGCTCATACCATATTATTTCTTAGAAGGTTTTCATCATTTTTATTTACTTTCATAAAAATTGTGCACTGTGCAGATTTGAAAATGAACTTGTTGTTGCTGTGGGAAAAGGAGAACCTGCTGAAGTGATGTCTGAATATGGATTCAAGTAAGCTTCTTTGGGTTGTCTGATATGCTTTTGTGACGTACATCCAAACTCTCCAATTTGTTGACTTTAAGCTCTTCAACAGCTGTTTTGCTTATGGATCTTATTTTATGTAGAAATGTTCTCTCAATAGACGAGTATGCATCTTATTTCAATGGCATTGACCCACTTGCACAATATAAGACTTGGCAAACAAAGCTGGCTGCTAATCAGAGTAGTGCTACAAGAGAGAGTGTCCACTCACAAAGAGTGCAGGCAGCATTTATCGTTAGTGATTCTGTTGATTGGAGCAGGGATATTCAGGTTTTATGATACTGTGGATTATCTTATTGATTTACACAACAGAACTTATGTAGACACTGCATCTTCCTGTTAGAATGCCCCTTGAGATGAGTGTTGAAAATCTAAAATTTGGCTTCTCTGGATGATAACATCAGAGTCATATTAGTAAGACGTCATTACTTCAGTTTCGTGGGGGCAAAAAAAAAAAAAAAAAAAACGCATATGCAGTGTCAGAGGCCGTAATCAAGTTTTAAATGTCAACCAATGAAAATTGGATGGTTTGAAAAGGCTTGTGATGTTATATGCATATTAGATATTGGCTCATTAAGATTGATAAATGGACATTTCAAGTCATTTTGTTGAACTTGTAACTAGAGATGCATAGCTACACAAGTCACAACGCTAAGTTTCGGGAGCAGAATTTGGTATCCCGAAACTCTTGACATTTTTGGGGTGGAACCAAGTTATGGAGTAGAATAAGAAACACAGAGGAAAACCAGAAAAAGGAATTTAATGTTATTCCTCTTTGTATGCTTGCAGAGAGTCACAAGTGATTTCTTTTCTCTGTGAAAGAGAAGGTGGCAAATGCCTGTATATATCACTTTGAGCTTCAAATATGTTTTTCTAGAATTTTGCTATTTGTCAAATATATTCACATTCTTGTCTTTTCTGAAACTCTTAATCCAGACATTCTCATTGTTCATTTATTAAACCTGCAACTCAGAATTGATTTACTTTTGGATATTCGTATTAGGTTCTGTGTGACATCTTGAGAACTGGAGGTCTTCCTGGAAGGGAGACTGGACACCAGCCGCCCCTATATTTTGCAAATGATGACCTTGCATACCAGGTTGATTTCTATTTCTAATCCATTTTATTCCTCTGCTTTTCTGTGAGGTGTTAGTATTTGAATTACTAAACTAACATACTGATAAAGTGCCATTAAGGTAGGCTACTTTTCCTTCAGAACGGCTTGGTATGGGAGCTTTCAGAATTGCATTAGAATCTGTTTTCAACAGGTAAGGCAAAGCATAGATAAACAAAGAATCTAATATAAACTTATAAAATATGAGAATTCCATCATACATTTTCTAGCTATATTTATCTTTTATTTTTCCTTCATTCTATTTTATTGGGTCGTTAGTGTCCATCTTAACTGAATTTTACTGCTGTCTTTTGTTGAGTTTTCTTGATTAAAAAATTTGCAGAATTCACACAAATGCTTTGGAGTATACATCCTTTGGAAAGCCTAATCCCTTTGTATTCAAGAATGCTGAAACCATCCTAAAGCAACTTGTTCCACCTCTGCATCACAGAACTAATGCAGTTGATAATATGAATGCTGAGAGCATGCATCATTTCAATGCACTATATATGATAGGAGATAATCCTTCAGTTGACATTAGAGGTGCACGACAGGTTTGTCTTTCGGACTGGGATTTTTTTAAAAAAAATTGTAGACAGTTATTGTATAAAATGGCTTTCTTCTGGTTATTCATCAGGCTGGACATCCTTGGTTTTCTATCTTGACAAGGACAGGAGTTTTCAGGGGAGCAGAAAATGATTCCGAGTTTCCAGCTGATCTGGTAGTTGCTTTTGCACTACAATCTTTTTGTATTTCTGTAATTTAAGTCTTATATGATCATTTGTTTTGAAAAAAATGAAAAACAAGACCCCGAAAACTGCGGAACAGTACTGAAGGGAAATGGCCATTGCTCTGCTTTGCTTGTTTGGCAGGTGGTTGACACAGTGGAAGGTGCTGTGGACTATATTTTGAGAAAGGAGTGTCAGTGAAGCATTCCGTCTTATGGATCAAAGGTTGAAATTACTAAAGAAAATAGAGAAATTGGTGGATAATGAGATTATTTTAGAAGTCAACATAGTCTGGTAACCACCATATTTTACTTCAGGCATTATCTTGTGCTTATATTTTTTGGACCATTGCTTTCCGAGGAAACAAACTTATTTTTGAGTGCATTTGGGATGCTGTCAAGCAATTTTAAGATGCAGCCTCCATTGTTATTAAATTAGATACACGCTCGCTGTTCAAATATTGGTACTTTCTGACATTCTTCTGTTTTGGGAACCCAACCACCCCCCGCCCCCCACTTTTCTTTTTTCTTTTTCGTGTTGTGTTTTGGGAAACCCTATCCGTTATTTGAAGACTACATAAAATTCACACTTGTTTGGCATGAGGTTTAATTGAAATCCAAAGCAAATTGTTGATTACAAGGCATATGGCTTGCTGTCATTTTCTAATTGAGCATTCGTACAACAAAATTAATCTACAACACATTATTACAAAAATCAGTTCCACCAGCTTAACTATAATTACATAACAAGGTTTGAAAAACATTAACAAAAAGCCAGGAATATACAATATTTCTCGTATCTCTCTGTTTTTTTTGTTACAATGTTGCCAGTACAACACAATATATGCAGCTGAAAATATTATTGTAGTATCTGGGATTTAGAATTTCAAAACTTGTTTAGGTTGGCTCCCTAATTTCCCAAGCGCCTTGTCCAAAGCTGCATGAAAATCGTCGAAAGGAACCAGCTCCATTCTGCAAATACAATGCAAGTTTTTAACCAAATGCTACAAGCACAGCAAAGTAATTTTATAGACTTGCAAGCGAATTTGTTTGCATACTCGTATTTCAACTTCCCTTCTTGTGCAAGGCCAAGAATATAATCTATCATACTTCTACATTCTTTCGCTTTGCCTGAAGTCAACCATTTCTGCAACCAGAATCCCCTCAGGGAAAGATCCTGCAAACGAAAAAATTACACATGCGAGCTAGAAATCATTACACATCCAATTCACATCTCTCTTTCCTCCCAAAGTTCAAGAAAATTGAGATCAATTTCAGTTCATCTGTTGAATAAAAAATCAAACTTTGTTTTGCATGAAACATACCGCAGGATTTTGATTAGAATTTTAATTTGTTAATGTTTTGTATATAAAAATGAATATTAACAATGAATTCAGGGAGAATCCGTTCACACAAAATGGAGTTCAATTTTTTTTTTGGATAGATGAATTGAACTTTCCTAGATTCAATGTTATAAAATTCTAAAAGATTGTACCAAATTCTATCTATAAATAAATTCCACATTTTAAATTAATTTATAACAAACAAGGGATCATGCCGGTCCTGAAATTTTATTAGTTCCAATGCATAATTCACATCCATTATGTTGGCACCTCCTAATTCAAATCAATTCATGTCAAGTTTATGCGAGAGTAACTAATAAAAAACTCAACATTGAAGCTCTCTTTTCCAACCACTTTTAAAAGTGGTCTTCCTTTGTTATACTGGTTTTAATGAAACATCAAAGATCCTAAATAAATGATGCATAATTTTTTTTTTCTTTTTTGGAGCTTATGCACCTAATTTTAGATGACCACAACAGGAAGATGACTATAAGCCAATGTTTACCTTGAAAATGAAGGATGAGGTTGAAACAGTTACAGGTTTCTTAGACATTCCCCCATATGTCACCATTGTTCCTCCCTGCCTGTATGGAAGAGTGCATTATTAGCAAGAGAGGGTGTTGCGTCTTTAACCAAAATTTTCACTTTGCACAAATGTTTAAATTTCTGATTTATCACTGGATGTGATTACCTTAAGAATTTGAGAACCAAAGAAGCAGCATTGCCACCAACACAGTTCAATCCTAAGGCAGGTTCCGGTGAATTAGTCTAGCATCCCAATGCAATGAAAACCAGTAAGCAAATATAGTACAGACTGCATAAAATCTTAAGCTAATTCTAATTCTGAAAACTGAATTTTAAGGATGCCAACACATGCAAGAATAGAAGAAACATATCCTATCTTATATAAAATCATATATTCAAACGTAAGGAGTCCATAGCTAATGATACCAGGAGACCCTTGACATTCTTCACTTCCAATTGGCTCTCAGTAAACACTTCATCAGCACCTAATTTCTTTAACATTTCCTTTGCTTCATCTGACCCAGGCCTAAATCAAGTGGGGATGGTGAGGGAATATGTGCTTGTAGCCATATATTATTTTAAGAGCACATGTAAAAAGGTTATATGGTCAGCAGCATTAAGCACGTTCTTGATACAGAACTTAACAGATGATACAGGATGATGAAATAAGTCTCCAAAAATCATCTATGTTAGAAAATAGAAACTTGTGGTACACTTAATCACACAGCACCTCCCTTTATTTATAACTGTGGCTACATAATATGCATTATGCCAATACATAAATCACAATGCTGAGGCTGTTTGTCATTTTTTCCACAATCAGTCTTCAATATTCCTTTATCTGTAAACTCTTTTTTTTTTTTTTTCGATTAATCTAAGCAGCAATGGCATCATTAGAAATGTTATAAGGCAGAAGAAACTTTGATCTTCCATCAACAATCTAGGTGTTCAGGAGGTAGCAAAGGAAAAAACTCTACAAGGAATGTGTAAACCTTGACATTTTGAAAAAGGTTGATACACAAATTTAACTGATTAGCATACATTAGACCTAAAGGCTCCATAAAAGAAACGAAATACTCTCTACTCCTAACCCTTAAAATATGCCAAACAGTAGATCTCTAAAAAATATAATAGAATAAGCGCTTTTCAAGGGTTGTGAAATGTATATATGAAGTGAGGAATGAGAATACTTGTACTTGGGCAAATAAAATGACAGGTTGGATGAAGAATTAATATGTTAACAGGAGAGTGGATATGTACATAGCACAGAGAAAAAAAAAGATTCAAAAGATCCGAACACATGCATAGTAGGCCACCACCAAATGCACCAAAACAGGAGCTGAGCTCATTGAAGTAGTCAGAAATAAGAAGGCTACATGCCAACACAGGATGACATAGAAAAAGATTTTGAAACTCCATCTTTTTGAAATGGAGCCTCAAATCAGGTGGAATATAAACAAAAGAGATCTGTTAGGCTGAAACCCACTGGTTTAGGAATGGGATGACATAAGTTGAGTAATGTTTCCAAGCAACCTTGCCTTTTAGTAAGCTCACAAAAACTTGATCTTAAATTTTACTTGGTCAGCAACTTAAGAAACCAGCAGCACTCAATCTAGGAGACCTTAACTACATTTATTGTGTTTCAAGTTGAATGTTTTCAAAAGGCCTAAATAGAAGAAAGCGAAAAAAATATGCATAAAAATGTAATAGAGTGAAAAAAAATTGAATTTGGAAGTTATATAAATTTGGCATATCATTTAAACTGAAAGTTTCAAACAGCACCTGTCCCTTAGAATATTAATGCTATGGATGCCGCGAAATTTTGCAATCTGGATGACGCACTGTCCAACAATACTTGTAGCGCCATTTTGCACAACCGAATCGCCTGCTTGTATGCACCATTCAACACAAAAGGGGGAAAAAAGAAAAAGAAAATGAAACAGCGATGGTTAAGCAACGGAATTTAACAAGATAGTACCTGAGTTTAGAGTTGTGAAGTCTTCTAGCATTCTTAAAGCAGATAGAGGATTAACAGTGACTGTTGCAGCATATTCCATGGGAGACTGTTTATTTATTTTGTGCCAAACACTCTGATCTTGAACAATGTAAGTCTGCCACGTCCCTGGAGCAAAAAAAATTAGAATCACTATCATCTAATGAAATCAACCACCAAAAAATGTGAGTTCCTGTATCAATATTTGGCAAAAATAATGTGCTTCAAACTTTCGATCATAACCACTAGCTAGAAATGTCATATATGAACTATTAGTATTCTTCTCAGCTTCTTTTTGTTCCACATGTTTGCAAAAAAGGGCAAATAATTTCCAATGCAACTTAGTCTTACAATTAAGTGACAATAATTTGGTATTCAAAGAATAATAATTTAAGCTTAAGTAGCAACATAGATAAAATATATATATATATATATAGCAAAAGAAATTATGTATTAAGAAGCAACTAAAATTGCAACCATCAAAGTAAGCAAAATGGCACACACCAAAAGATGGTGGAGATGGAATGACCCAATCACCAGGTGAGAGATCCTTAACTGCAGAACCTATAGAATGCACTTCACCTACACCCTCGTATCCTCCAACTGCAGGCATTGAAGGCCTCACAGGGTAAACTCCTACAACAATTCAAAAACAAAATTTTACCCTATTGAGTTCACAGCAAGAGAACATAAAATCGTTTGAAACCCATTTCTAATCTCTGAAAATTAAACTAAAATTTAAGAAACTTCACCTTCAATTCGATTAATATCAGAGGGATTAATGGGAGCAGCCAACATTCTAATGCACACATCGTTAGCTTTCACTTCCACTGGCGGAATCT
Organism: Croton laevigatus; assembly: GCA_949640765.1. Taxonomy (NCBI): domain Eukaryota; kingdom Viridiplantae; phylum Streptophyta; class Magnoliopsida; order Malpighiales; family Euphorbiaceae; genus Croton; species Croton laevigatus. The sequence goes on along the minus strand of CATIWJ010121282.1, from coordinate 929 downwards.
CCACCACTCTGTATCAAATACCTCATCATAAAAATAAGGATAATTTTACAGGAATATCTAATAAAGAGGATATGTAAAAGAATTGATACCTTGTGACGGTGTCAGGAGGACCCTGCTGGTCGTAGACGATGGCCTTGGAAGGCGGAGACATGAGTGCGGCGAATGTCCTGACGACTTGGGCTTGGGACCGAGAAGTATGGGCCCGCTTGAGATTGAAGAGCAGCGAAGAGAAGGGTTCATTGAGAGCTTTCATGGCTATGGACCTCAGCACCATCATCGACGCCATTTCTGTCTCTTCACTCTCTCAAGAAAGACTACTCGAAACTGGTTTGTCTCGCTAACTGTAGTGAATTTATTTTTTATTTAAACATTGACGAAACGGTACCGTTGCTGCTTATGCAAGTCGTTTGTTTTGTCTCATTGAGAACCCGCTAATTTAGTTTCTCTCGCATTGCCATAAAAGAAAGAAAGTTACTATCAATTCAGAAAGGCCAAATACATAATTTAACACCTGAACTTTTCATATTTTCCCAAATGGAACATTCAACTTTGTGAACAACCTGTTAGACACTCTAACTTTCGACTCCTTAATAAATACACACATATCGGCGCTGGAAATGAAACGCATGGTTTCAATCGCCAGAACGAGTGTGAGAGAGACCTAGAAAGGCCATACGTTTGCTTCTTCTTCTTCTTTCTCATTGCAATTACCTTTATCACCTACGTTGCAGAGCTCAGACTGATGAGATATGGCCACCGTTGGAACCGTCTTGTCACGATTAATTTGATGGTACCATTATTGTCCATGATCGGTGGCTGGAGAAGAAGGGAATGCCAGGTTGGGTATTCGAGTTTCATGATTACCGAAATTTTCCGACTCCTTCTGGCCATCCTTTAGCTCAGGTTCTGGTACCAATCAATTCCTCACT